>WBMV01008125.1:202248-297541 GCA_013396655.1 Campylorhamphus procurvoides
CTGCATGCAGGGTTGGGGCTGCAGCTTCCAGTGCACCTCATCACCTGCCATTTCATCCCTCACCTGTCCCTACAGGGCTTTGTGAGTGTGGGAGGATCCCTAAAGCCTGCACAATGGATTTTTTAGGTGAGGCGCAGCGTGCACAGAACTGGCCCCACCCTTTACTCCTAAGGTTCACCTGCCAGGGCCAAGCGAGCTTGGATGGTGACAGTGAAGTCCTCAGGGTGTAGGTTTGGTTAGAGTGTCATCCTCGCAGATGGATGGCCTTACAGGGCTGAGCGAGCTCCATCTGCCCAGGTTTGGAGTTAGAGTTGTCCTTCTCCTAGGATGGTTGATGGGGAGCTAGCGAGCCCATCCTGTCCCTGGACACACTTTGTCTGACCCTTCAGCTGAGACCTGACTAGCATGGCAGACCCTACAGGAGGCATGTACCACCACCAGCACAGCTCACAACTTCAAGGGCATGCAAGCTTCTTCCCCGTGACAAGGGGGTGTCCAAGGACAAGAGGCAAATGCAGCTATACTACTTTTATAAATACCTTATAAAATAGTTTTTTTTAAGTGCAACAATTTCTAATGAGAACAGGGACATTCATACCCCCCAGAAAATTAGGAGGAACCATAGTTTTGTGGTTGACACTGACAACTTCTGCTCTCTGAACCTCCTGGGAACTCCTGCCTGACAGAGTAAAACCTGCACTGGGGGTGTCAGAGGAACAGACCTCATTTCCCCATGTCCCATGAAGGTGCTCCAAAACAAACTGCTGGAAGTTCCACTGCCTAGGGAATTTAAGTTTCCCCTGGTGAAGTTCAGAAAACAACAAGCAATTTTGGCATGCTGGTCTCAGAAAATACACTGTAGGCAGAACCCCTGATTTGTAATTAGCCAGAGCAATCCATCTCTTGCAGGCAGCTGATTAACTGACAAATGCAACAACTGATTACATGAAGAAATAATGCTAGGAAAATATGTAACACATTTTTCTATGTCATCTCCTGTAATTAGCAGCTGGAGACAAGCAGGAGAGGCAGTGTTGGCTCTGGTTTGCTAATGGAGACATTTCCACTCTCTCCAGAGTGTAACAGCTGTAGAACACGGAGCACAGTAAATCATCTCTCAACTGGAATATAGTCTATTAAATTGATTTTATCCTAAATACATTACTGAGTTCTGAAATGCTGGCAGAAGATAATGAATCACTGCTGGTTTAGGTTTATAGACATGTAAATCACGTGTGACAAGCAATAAATCAGAATGCATAGCAGAACAATAACCCAACCCACGTTCTTCCCAGGAGGCAGAACAGCAGGACTACTGAGGATAGTAGCCACTCTTCTTCCTTTCTTTAGGTGACACATCTCAAAAGGAAACAAGTTTCATTTCATATACCAACACCCTATTCATCCCAAGAGGAGAATCAAAAATGCACATATTTAATATTAGGATTCCCACCTTCTGAAGAATCCAAAGGACTCCATGGGTTCAAGGGTGACACCTCTGAGGTATTACCCACTAGAAGTTAAATAAAAGTAAAATGTATAGTCTCAGTTTCAGCTAGGTAAGACGAACTCCTCTGTGGGAGACAATGCCTTCCTTGTATTTAGAATTATTGAGGCATCATATAATGGCCCACTATTCCTTGCAAAGGCTCTTCCCTCCATTATGTTTTCCCCTAACTAGCTTGGGCAAAAGGTTTTGGTTAATCTCTGCATCTAAGCTGGCTTCACTTTTACTGAAGGCAATCACAAAGGAGCTGGCTAACAGGACTAGTCACCTGACTTACCTCTGCAGCCATCATGCAGATAAGGATCTTCCTGGTCTAGTTCCTCCTTTGAAATTTCAACTAAAAAGAGGAGAGAGAGGCATTAGAGCAGAAAACATTTTTCTTCTCAAGGTAAAGCGCTGCATGCTTGGGATGGAACTCAGACAGGAGTTTTGGATAAACCAGGATGAAATTAAAGAGCTTTATTTACATATTTTACAGATTTTTCATACTTAAATTTGACATTCAAATGCACATGGCCATGGGGCATTTTCCATCTCACTGATTCAATGTGAATCAGTGATCACAGATTACATATGGACTGAGATTCTCAAATGCAGGTTCTTAACATTAGGCTTTTAACTGGAGCTTAACCTCATTTTCATAAGACATGTTGGTGAGGCATGCTTGGCTTCCACTGACTTTATAGTAGCTTTATAGTTACTCACAGATGTAATGAAAATGAGATTAACCTCAGTAATTTTTTTAGACTTCATTCCAAAAAGAACTCTGCACCCAACTTTTGGGCACCTACTTATGGTATTCTTTCAAGTATACTTATATACCCCACCTTGGAGGGTTCTGATCAGTGGTGCCTCTGCCACGTGCAGTTGGTTCTCTCCTCGTGGAGGACACAACAGGGCTGAACACACCCAGTGCCTGAAGCCACTGCCTGCCCAAAAGGAATAGCTCATGGATTTTCTCCATCCTGCCACTCTGAACATAGGGCAAGAGTTGGTTGGTAGTGAGATGTGCAAAAACACAATCCCCAGATACTCATTGACTAGGAAGCTTGGGCTCATTTCAGTGGTTGTCAATAAGCCCATTCCAGCAGTGGTCACTTGGAAACAAATGATGCATTGTAGATGTGAAGGCAGGATTTTGTGCAATGGCATAAGGCGGGGTTGGTACACTAAGAGTCGGTGCCGTCAAGCCACAAGGGCACATTTCAGTCCCTCAGAGGCTGATGGAATCAGTTTGCCCAAGCCTGGTGTGATTCTGTAGAGGCCCCTGGGGACACAGCACCAGAGATGACCCCTGGTGTGACTCAGAGGGCAGCACACAGGCAGCCAGTTTGGCCCATCCCTGCTGCAGGATGCCCTGCAAGCCTTGCTGTGGCAGAACAAACACAAGGTGCTTGTCCAGCAAAGCTGCCTCCCAAAACAGAGCCTCATCTCCCCTTCATGATCAACCAAGTGTCAGTTTGTGCTGCTTGCTCTGCCTTTCTACAGAAAACTTTTATTGTCAGCTGGGTTATCTGACGTATTGTTTCTCAGCTGAATGATGAGGACATTGTGCTGCTCTGCTTGTGGACACAGCCCCATTTCTGCAGTGCATAATGGCTCTGAAGTGTGCCACAATAACCATGCTAACTAATGGTTGCCAGGTGTGTCACTTGCCCACGAGGGTGAGCAGGGAAATACTTTAGGCTCCCAATTCTAGACTCTCAGGTGTTGACATATTTCTCATGTCATCCAGGTGCATTGAATATACAGATTTTTGTTATTAGCAGAGTGGTTTGAGTACAAGGGATCTACCAGCATTTAGGCATTCATCAGTGCGTAAGATGCTATTAAAAATTAATAACTTATACTCAGCTTCCAAGACAAGATCATCAGTTGCCAGAATAAGCTGTCTTACATTTCAGTTCCGACACCAGGAACTACGGGACCACTTTCCAGCTCTTTTAGGCTCTTATTTTCATCAACAGCACTTCATCTTTCACTAGCGAAAAAAATAAAGAGCTCCAAACCATGCATCATTAAATTACTCAGATGAGATGTCGAGTTAGAGGAATTCCAACAGAAATCATTTAAAGTACAAACACTCCTTATACCCTGTATCATTTTGTGTCTCATTCCTCTAAAGTCTGCAATGAAATACCTTGCTGTTTTTTAGGAACATCATCGCTGATGGACAGATCAATGCTTTCTGGACCTTTCCCACAGCAAGATCTGAAGACAATTCCACACTGGTATCCCATCTTTGGGTTGGGTTCACAACTCTGTCCTTGGACTTGGGCAGCCTTTCCCAGCAAACAACAGTAACAGCACGTCTATTTAAAAAAATATTAACAAAGTCAAACCACAGCCCTGACCAAAGTCAGTGTTACCATGTCATACAGAGAAGCTATTTTGCTCTGAAAAGCACAGTCAAACATTAATTAAAAGCATCACAGTCCTGCCATGGCCTCCAGCAGTAGCATATGATCCACCCCTCCCAGAGCTGCTGAGCTATGGCCCCAGCACAGGGGTGAGCACAGAACATGGCAATCCCATGGAGGTTTCCTTGTATTTCAAATTGGGAAGACACTGCTGATTTGCTCAGTTTTCTTCCTTGCTGTTAGAAAGCAGCAAAGGTTCCTTGGAACTGGTGTCTGCCAATTGCTACTGTCATGTGAAAGCAGATTCAAGATTTATTATTAATTTTGTTCTTCTCCCAGACTCTATTTTGCTTGAAGCAAATAACCTGCACCATTAAACAGAGCAGATGTTTGTCTGGTGGGATGGTTTCTCACCACCCACTCTTTTTACTTGGTTCTCCAACTACTTCCATCCAGTGGCAGACACACCAGTTTCATCACTATTATGTCTGGGATTATTCCATCTTTTCTGGATGAATTTAGAAATAAATACTTGATGATCTCTTCCAAGAATTGCAACACTGCTCAATATTTATTCTAACATGTCAAGCAATTCCCCGAGGCATTCTTCTCAAGGTTTTTAACATCTGACTATAATTTTGTTAGATTTTCAACTTTCACCAGCATAAATTAGAAGACAAAGATGAAAAGTGAGCTGAAGATTCCTTATTTGACTTAAGCCTGCATATATTTGATAACCAAGTCTTATTTAAGCTATTGAATACAGCTGATGCCTTGCCAAATTATGATATTACATACTTCTGGATATTCTCACTGGCTTCTGCTGTTAGGCATATGAATTGACTCATTCTACTTCTTTGTCTTGTCACAAGATGCTCAAAGTGTGAGTTACAGAGTTTGGATTTCTTTTTAATGAGTGACCATTAATCTTGTCATTCTTGAAGTGCTGAATAGCCTTTATTTCTTTCAGGTTGAGCCACCACTTGAAAGACCTCAGTCTGCAGCTGATGTCAAACTTTGAGTACAGAGCCTGCTAAGTCTTGCAGCATCTGTAAGAAACTATATCTTCAATTAACATAACTGGGTGCCCTGGACCATTTGCTCCAGCCTGTATTTATTCTAACTGCACGTGACACATCTTGATTTAACACTTTGGTAATAATAATAATAATTTGCATTGCTATCCCACAGCCAAAATGATCCTGAGATGGAAAGTGCCAAATGTTTTCTTACCTGATGTTTTTGGTAACTGGGTTTTCCTATTGACTCCAGGCTCTGTTTTAGTTCAGTTCTTGAGGGGTTTGCAGCCACCACCCAAAGCCTGCCAGCTGCCTGGAACCAAGCTGGGATGACCATCACCCACTGTATAGAACCACCACTGCCTTCATGGATGGTGCAACCTTAAGAGCGAATTATTATCCCATCCTTCCACTGCCTCTGCTTCTTAAGTGATCCCAATAATAATATCAAATAATAATAATAATATCAAACTTTTTCCCCCCATTATTAGCAAAATTCATTGCATCTTCAAAGCCATGCCTTGCTCCTCATGTTTGAATAAACATCCACGTCCTACCCGAAATCCTATTATCCCTTCTCACAGGAAGGAATAAAGATGGAAGGAATAAAGCAAAAAAGTCACATGTGAGAAACTTGAAGATTTATTTTTGGCGTGAGTAGGAAGTACCCGAAATTGTTTTCCTTAATTAAAGTTTACAATAGTTATTATTTATGTTCCCACTTAAGTCAGCAGCTCTGGAAGGGTGGACCCTGTGCTAGCACTGCCTCTGGGATCCGTCCACAAGAGGTCTCTCCCTTGCTGAAATCCAGACATTATAACTGGGAGACAAGATGAGAAACAGATGGAAAACCACCAGTAACTCAACAGAATTTTTCAGAACTTTTGAAGAGCTGAACAAAAATTAAAGATATGTTAAACAGTCCAAAGCAGTACAACTTTTGTGCTCACCTAATTTACATTAGTGAAGTGCCCTTGACAAAACTTGTGAGATAAGGACCTACCTCAATCTTTGAAAAGGACTTATGACAAATTTTGGGGAAAATGTCCAAGCACCTTAAAGGTGGTCAAATTTCTAGAAGTTTCACTCCTTTCTGCAGGGCTGTTGTGGTAGAAACTTCCTTGAACTCATTTCTACATCTCCTGTACCAGCAACAAATCTGGAAATTGATCACTGTAATTTGATGAAGATTTTAAAGATTAATGATTCATTTAGCATCCTTTCTTTTCCAAGGCAGGAAAAGCTATGCTTCCAAACAACAAGAGGAGAAAATCCTGCCCATCACTGCCTATGCCTGCTGCCTTTACCTGTAAAAGCTGAGGCAAGTGTTTTCAAAATATGGTCTTTCTATCTTGTTTCCAATCCCAAGACTTGGATTCAAAGAAAAGATTATCTGCCTCATTTACTGCAAAGTGCTGCAATTAATCCTACTAATTGAACCACTATATCATTCTTTGTGCTTCCTTGAAGGAGACAAAGAAGATCCAAAAGATTTTCTATGCCACCTAAGCTAAACAAAACCGGACAAACTCAGGCAAAATGAGATTCAAATTCATGTGAGACAGGCTTGGTGTGAATGTATAAAGCTTGTTTACCACAGCAGGGCACAACTGCCAGACATTGTATGTCTCAAGGTCATCAGATTCCAAATGCATTTAACAGAACAAACGATGAATTGTTCACTGATATTAGATCACAAGTCACATATGTCCACCATGGACCAAAGAGCTTGCCTTTAAAGTTACCCCTACAGCCACCTCAGGGAAGTTGGTAAGTGCAGGATATTTCTATCAGGCAGTGGGAGGGCAGAACATGGCTCACTAAGATTAATTAACTCTGGCCATGTTTACACCAGTAAATTAACCTGGCACGGAATGTGGGCTCAGGGCATTATTACCCTGCAATAGTCTCCAGTGTTTAAATATCAGCAAGCCCTAATGGCAACTAATACCCCTCAGCCAGAGCTGGGGCACGTTCTGGGGTCAGCACAGCCCAGCAGAGGCTGCACCAGCCCTCCTGCACCATGTGCTGCAGTGGAAGGGCATCAGCCACAGGACAGCTGTGCTGAGCCACTGCCTCCCATCTTCAATACAGGAGGTTTTACTTGAGCTGAATCAACCAGTCAGCATCCCTGAGCAGCAGGAAGAACTAAAATCATTCCCGTTTATTATCATCACCACTGAAGAAATCTGTAACAGGACCAAAGCTGTTCATTGCTGGGTCATGGTCAAGGTCCTGATCTTACTGGTGGAACTTTCTTCCAAAAACACCCTGCAGAGAGGTATGACTGTGCTCCCCTTGAAGCAATGGGAGACAAGGACAGGAACAAAGGCAGAGGCGGGGCACAGATTAACTGAACATGTCAACAACAGGCATTTTTGTTCTGATGTCACATGCTGGTATCACAGGCTTATGGGTGTCTCCATCCAATTGTAAATCAAAGCCACATCAACTTAGGGCACTTACACAAGCTGGAATTTTAAGTACCCTGAGAGAATTAACTTCAGTGCTAACCCTTTGGACCACCAGTATTGAAAACCACCAAGTGTGACCTTGGGCCATGAAGCTCTAATGAGAGCTGAAGTCTGGAACACGGCTGAGTTTCTCACCCATCCCTCCCTACAGCACTGATGTCTTCTTTTCATGCAGAAGTAGTTTCCTGGCCAATCCCCCATTCAGGGCTTTCCACCCCTTTGTACTCCACCCTGTGGCTCTGCTACCATGCCATGTGAGGAGCTGCTTCCCTGTCCAGGGCTCTGCCTCGGAGACAGGCACAGAGCGAGCAGCCTCGGCAGGTTCATGGGGTGCAGCTGGGGAAACTGCCCGTGTGCAGCAGAGTGGTGACCCACAGGGCCAGCCCTAGTACAGTCAGCATCACCCTGAGCATGAGCTCTAATGTCTCACCTTGAAGTCGTGAGCCTCGCAGGAGGAATTCTCAGCGGCGTGGGAGTCGCACTCGTCGCGCACGTTGGCAAACTCGACGCCGTCGGAACAGGACTGCTTCTGCAGCTGGCTGTGGCAGCACTGCTCCTGGGCCATGCTGGGACAGGGGGAGCAGGGGAGGAGAGGGGCACACAGGGGTCAGCAACAGGCACTGCAATCTCTACACTCAGCACTTGAACTAGTTACATGGAAAGAGGTTCCTGTGGGAACACGGCTACGACGTGGAGACACACTCTGGCACCAGGCAGAATGTCTCAGCAACATGTTCAGTACAGCTGACACATTTCATCCAGTTTCATTGCCTGTCCACCTTGCAGCCTGCCCTAACAACTGTTTTAAGCAAATGGTAACTTCAACCACACCTGCCACAGGGCTCCAGGTCTCCAGGGCTTGCCTTCTTGCATGTTTTGTGACATGGCTGAGAAGACTGATGGAAGGCAGAAGTCAGGCCCTGGATCTTGTGAGAGCCTGCAATCCCCGTCTACCCTCACTCCAGCTGCCCCAAACCAACAGGCACAGCCTGTGGAAGGAAGGTCAAAGTGTTGCTCTGGGGGACAAGTGGAGATAATGGGGACAAGTGAAGATACCAAGGGAAGTCACAGTGAGAAACAGAGTGTATTGCAAGAAAGAGGCAAAGAAAGTCAAGGGAAAAAAGAGTATTACAGGGCAGGGAGATACGGAGAGGAGGCAGGATAAAAATGTGCAGGAAACTCAACTTTGTTAGTTCCACTGCTCATAAAATCATTCCGCTGTATCTCAGTGCCAGTGAACAAATTAGAAACTCCTTCCTGTAGGAAAAAAAACTATCTTTAAACTCCTCCAGTCGTGTTGTGCTGCTCCCTGAATGCAGAGCCCAGCAAAGATCTCTCCATCTCTTTTATGGCTACCTCTGCTTTGTTAGGTAGCTTTGTGGATGAACCTTTTCCACTGCTACCTTCTGTTTTAGACACTGAGAAACAGAGAAAAAAATTAAGAGTAACTAATCAGATTACACATACAAGGATATAACCATAACCATGTGCTTTGTGGTAACCCCATTTCTCTAAGAATAAACATTACCTGAGTTGCTATGGGGAAACCATCCCAAATGCAATCCAAGCTTATGAATTCCATGGATAGTACAGCAGGGGCACCTAAAAGCCATGGCCTGGTATGTTAGAGCTCTATAAGAGAAAACCCTTACAAATGCCCTATTACATCCACCTCATACATCTTACAGACCAACAACACTGGGCACGTTCTCTTTGCTGTTAACCACATTTACCTATTCCTTTTTCCTCAACACTAGTTATTTGAACTCACGAGTAAAATCTTTTAAAGGGTTATCTAGAAATACATTAAATTATGCAAGTACCTTCAGGAATCCAACACCCTTTACTCCTAAAACCCCTTTATACTGTAGGAAGCTTTGGAAGTATCAGGAAGAAGGGTGGGTTGGTTGCAGCTCCCTCAGCTCTAAGGCCAGGCCCCCAAAAGAAAGGGCCATGTGGGCTCTGGGCTCAGATTACCCATCTCTGCACAGGGTGAGGTTGTCAGTCTACATTCCCCAAGATTCCCAATTACTATTGGATTGCACATGGGTCCCTTCCAACACAAGCCAGCCTGTGACTCTGTGATTAGTAATGGTCTGACTGTGCAGTTGTCACTTGGACAAAAACAGCTCTGAGATTTCAATGCATAGGAACAAAACCCAGAGTAAGTTCATGAACAAATAATTCAAAAATAGACTCCAAAGTCACAGCAAGAAGTTAAGCCTGGGACAGTAACTTTATTTGGCAGGATATTTGAAGTTTTTGATATTTGATTTGGTTCCAGTTTGGAAGAATATGTAGCTTTTCTGTTGCTGAAATTCCCTCTGAAGCAGAATTTCCATTCCCTGCCCAGCTCTGGGGTGGTCTGACTGTCAGGGCTTTGGAAGCCTCTGAAACCTGAACTTGAAGCCCACGAGTGTGGGAGCTGAGCCTTTCCAGCTCCTTTAGCCCTCTGGGTTCTGCTGAGGAGGTATGTTAGCCCAGACAGGCAAACAAACAAACAAGCAAACAAGAGCAGCCTTTCAGCAGATCTGTTTGATTCCTGGGGTGCCTCTCTGTTTTCAAACACAAGCCATCCCTTTGAAATCCCTGACAAATTGGCAATTTCAACCAAAACAAGAAAGTTTCTTACAATGTTTCCCACAGCTGTATTCATAAGTCATGTGGCCCACCCCAAATGTAATAAGGAATTAAGCATCAATTGAATAATAGACTAAAATACCATGTGTGCACTCTCAGAACAACAACAATAAAATCACACTTCATTGGACAGCCTACAATATTGGCCTTTAAAACCAAAGAAAGGAGAGTAGCACTTTCCTGTGAGTTTTGCTTTTTTCAATTACTCCTAATACCCAAAAAAGCCAAAGGCTGCTTTTTCCTTATCTGCCTCATTCTGACTTTGAGTTAAAACAGTACAACAGAACTTCCTTGAAGATGAACAGGTATTCACAATATGGCTGAAATCCCAAAACACTAAATATTGAATCTCTAGGACCACGAGGCCTCGTAACTGCTGTTCACTCAGGATATTTCAGGCAAAACCATGCCCCTCTGAAAGGGGAGCTTTATTCATGGCTCACTAGTGAGCAGAGATCACTCAGACACCTGGAAATTCCTTATTCTCTCTTTCAGATGTTGATCTAAAATTAACATTATTTTATCTCTAGATAATTTGATTAAAAATCAAGTTAAGAAATCATGTTTTATATTCTCATTTTACTTTTCATTGAAATGTAACCAATGTTACTGATTTCCATGAAGTTAATTCCCAGATAAAAATCTACATGTCCATTTATCTCCACAATCTTTTTAAATTTATTATTCTCCTTCCCAGGGGGTGTACTCCTAAACCAGCACAGATTTCATAATCACCTATTTTTTCCTTTAATTTTTTTTTCCATAACAGCATTAAAATTTTACTTTGCTCTGAAAACAATGTCTTTCTTGTCAGTCTAATTTCATTACCCTCTGCCTGCCTCCTACTAACTTCAAGCTATGTCAGTGCTATTCATGTGCACAGTGGAAGGTCTTGGACAAAATATTAAAATTAAAAAGAATGATTTTGCATCAACAAGCTGGGTCTTCCACCCTTGCATATTTCAGTCTGCATCCCTGCAACACTAATTATAAATAACGTTATTCCCTATGTAACTCCAAAAGGACTTTACACAGTGTCAAAGGCATGCAATTCCCATATGGAGATAGGCTGTTTCTGGCACAGGAGTGAAGTTCACTTGCTAAGAGCTCTGGGCAGAGGAAACTTGGGTTTGAAAGGAAGAAGATTTATTGGACAGGTTGAGTTCCAGAATTAAACGGCACCTCTTTCCAGCTGCTGTGAGTTTAACCATGCCACAAGAAAATGAATGAATGGGCAAAGAGCTGCTGCTCTGACAGCAAGGATATTACTCACTAAAACTCTGCACTCGCATTTACTGAGTCATGGAGACACAGAGATAAACACTGGTACTGTCCAGAGTGGTAATACCATGAGATACACCCAGATCTGGGGCAAGAGACCCCAGCAAGGGATTGCAGACATGGAGCCCAGACCCTTGTTCCAGCACAGTGGAACAGGAACCAGAGGGAGCTGCGGAGCTCATGTGCACTCCAGACAGCCTGGTCACCTTGTGGAGGACAGGACAGGGAGCACGTCTGCACTTTGAACTGTACCACACTCAGCAAGGGACACTCACACAGCTGGCAAGTCCCTCTGGAACCACAAGAGACTTTGGGAGAAGGAGCCTAAAGAGATGCTGGAACCCAGAAAGGTCACCCTGTCTCTGGGGCACATGGCAGATACGAGAATGACAGGGCTTGAGTGGAAAACCTTCCCTTCTTCACTGCAGGAGCAATTCTCCCTGTGAGGGTGGGCAGGCCCTGGCACAGGGTGCCCAGAGAAGCTGTGGCTGCCCCTGCATCCCTGGAAGTGTCCAAGGCCAGGCTGGACAGAGCTTGGAGCCACCTGGGCTAGTGGAAGGTGTCCCTGGCCATGGCAGGGGTGGGACTGGATGATCTTTAAGGTCCCTTCCAACCCAAACCATTCTGTGATTCTGTGATGGCTGTGGATGTGTTTTAAATGGTTGGGAAAAGGTCAAGGTGGTCCAATTCTAACTCCATGAGCCAGCTGGTTCCTCACACAAGAGAAGCTCTAGCAGTGGGCTTGCTTTGAGGGAAGGACTGAATGTGAGACACTGCCAAGTTATTACTGTTCTAAGCAGATGACTCAAAACCAGCAGGTAAATTCTCCTAAAGCATGTTGGGGAAAGCACTCACATCCAACCTGTCGTGTCTGCACAGTCTTTGCACAGTAACTGCACAAAATCCCTTACAGTTCAGGCACTTTATCCAACCTGCTCACTCCCCAAGGTATTTATTTTCCCCTCCCAACCACCTCCCAGCCTTGCAAACTGAAGCTGAAACACACAGGGGAACAATTGCACTCCCACCCTTTTCTAGAGCCCTGAGTCAGACGGTCAGCGCTGAGCTGCCCTGGAGGTCAAGGGATCCCAGCTGGGGTTTAAACAACCCCATAAGTGCTGGCCCCTGTCCCCCAGCAGCTCCCACTGCTGCAGGTGTGCAAACAGTCCCCCTGGCCCCTGCCCAGACCTCAGCAAACACAGGGAACCCTGGCCATGCCCATCTCTGTGCAGGAGGAATGCAGGATGCCCTCTGTGCCAAGGGCATTGAGCTCCCTCAGTGCTCCTTCTGGCTCCAGTTACACCAGCGACTGGGAGTAGAACCTGGCCCTTACTTTTGTGTCTGAAATGCCATCATAAGGTGAAAATGGCATGCAAAAGGGATTTTTCTGTAGCTCTCACAGATAAGCCAGCTTGCAATCATAACTGGAGTACAATAGTACTGACATTAAAGAAAGTACTCCAAGGTGCCAATTTTACTGACTCCTTTTTAGAGGGAATCCCAGCTTCAGGAGGAGCTATGTTTTTAAATTGTGCAGTCATGAATAAATGCAACTGAACTGCATTTATCAACTTCAGCATTTGTCAATAAATGCTCATGCCTCTCACTGAATATGTGCCTTACTATTATGATTTTCTTAATTACATGTCAGTTATGCACAAAAGCTAGAAGGAAGATTAACAAGCTTTTTTCAGTTCCTACAAAGTCCTAGAGAGTCTCTAAAATTAAAATCTTTAGAAGAATAAATTACATTTACAGGAGAATCACAACCCATGTTAATCAAATGATCATTAAATCATCAAGATTCTTGCCTCCAGATTGTTCAATAAACTTGGTTTCCTGTTTTTTCTGCCTCTGTTTTTTCTGTAACTCTTATAGCTCTTCAAGTACTTCCTAAATTGGCATTTTAGTCCTATCTGTCAATTCTTCTGTGCAAGAGACTGCTTTCAATGCCAGTGTAAATGCACAAGTCAGAAAACATGGACAGACTTGCCTGGAGGACACATTCTTTCCATATAAAGATTAATCCAACACTTCTACAATTACCAAGGTTAAATTACTTTGCAATCCATTTGAATAAAGGGGAGCAAAGTGTTTCAAATACAAAGTTCTCTGTGAAGCTGCCCCTCAAGCCACCAATCACAAATTGTGAGCTCTGCTGAGTAACAAGTGCATGTAACAGTAAAATAACACAAACTATCAGTGATATAAGAAATAGGAATGACACAACCATGTAAGAGATGCAGTAGAACCAAAATCTTACTGTGTAAGTGATTTTAACATTTAACTTCAGTATTTCATTTGGTAGATGACTGAATAGAAATTAGTATCCTATAAATTGTCAACAGAATTAGGAAATCTGCTTATTTACTAAAAGGTACTATTTTCTACAGTCAAATACATTTAATAGAATAACAGAATAGTCTGGGTTGGAAGGGACCCTAAAGACCTTCCAGTTCCACCCCCTGCCATGGGCTGGGACACCTTCCACTGTCCCAGGGGGCTTCGAGCCCCTCCAGCCTGGCCTTGGACACTTCCAGGGATCCAGGGGCAGCCACAGCTTCTCTGGGCAACCTGTGCCAGGGCCTGCCCACCCTCACAGGGAAGAATTTCTTCCTAATACCTAATCTAAACCTGCCAAATGAAATTTTTAAGCTATTCCTCCTCATCATCTCACTACATACCCTTCTAAATAGCCTCTCTCCATCTTCCCTGTAGGCTCCCTTCAGAAGCTGGACACTACCTAACCAGGAATCTCCTGGGCTTAAACTGTAAGTTCCCACACAGCAATTCAACCAAGAACTGCAGGACAACTACCTGTGTGGCACCACAAAAGGCTGCCTTACATACACATGGATTTATTTAAACCATAGATTATTTATTTGCAGGATCTGTCATGTTTCTCAATACCCTTTTGCCCAGTAATTTGTCCAGATTCACAACTGGTATAAAACGAAGCAGCTTTGTGGCATTAGTGATGTCTTGACTGCAGGCAGAGCCTGAGCCCTGTGAGCAGAGCACAGTGGGAAACCCTCTGAGGAAGAGCCAAAGAGGTCAGAGCTGGGTGAATCCACACTAGACTGACAGCAAAATTTACAACTACTTGATGGACAAAAAGTAGGTACTCAGCAGGTGCTCCCCAAGGGTGGATGTGGAGTTGAAAAAGTGGGATTTAAGAGCTGGGTACTGCATCTTCTACATCAGCTCTCATACATGCCATTCCTATGGCTTCACATGAAAATGTAAACTGTATTTTAATACATAACATGTAACTACATACCTGCATTCTCTGGACTCGGATATTAATGGCAGAGAAGCACATTTTCTGTTCTTATTTGCCCATTCAACACCCTTGTCACAGCATTCTTCCACTGACAGCTCTGCAGAAAGGAAGAAACCCAACAGTATATTTAATACAACCTTAGGAAATGGCATTAAAAATCCCCAACCACACACAATTGAGTTTGTTTGCCTCTCCCTGACCTCCCCTCGGAACAGGGCACCAAGAAGGGCACAGAACAAGGTAACCATGGCCAAACAAGGCTCCTGGCAGCACCTGCAACAAGCCCAGTGCTGGGGTTTGCCTTCTCAGGGAAGAAAACTGCATTTCCCTTAACCTTCTAAAGACACAGCCTGGGCATGATACTCCAGCAGGAAACAGTTCAAGACAGTCCTGCACAACTGAAGGATCTGCTGGATTCCAATAAGCAATAGGCAACCATTTAAAATCCTGAAGAATATAGGATAAATCAAGTAACTGATATCAAAGATGGCTGAATCTCATCACAACTAAATTTGCAGAACTATTTTTTCCTGTTATCCAGTCAATCTGTTTTACTCAAAAATATGCCTGTAAATGCCAAAGTATTGTAGAGAGGGACAGAAAGGTATGTGGCATTTTGATCACTTAACATATGACAGAAAAATTAACCCAGATACCAACTTATACCAACTTACACCAACCCTGAACCTACGGGGAAAAAGCACATTGAAGGTAATTATTTCTATATAGTTTTGCAAGTCTTTAATTTAATAAAAATGAATACTATTAATGAACTGACAAGCACTACAGGTTTGCTTCATATTCCAAGTGCAAAAGTTCACTGCACAGCAGGTGTATCAGAACTTGGAATAAAACATGAGTCACATTTTCCTATTAATTATCTTGTAGTCTGAACACCGAACAGCTCCTTGTGTAACAAATGCACAATGAGGGCAAACCCCCTCTGATTATCCAGAGGGATGGCTTTCTAGTGGTTTCTCTGTGTCTTCTATGGGTTTGATGGATGGCCCTGCCAGGCTGCACCAGGAGTGCTGAGGGAGCTGGGGGATGACACTGCCAGGCCACTCAGCTTTATCTCAGATTGCTCGTGGTGAATGAGAGAAGTTCCTGAAGGATGGGAGACAACAAGTGCCTCCCTGGCTTCAAGAAGGACAAGAGATAAGATCTGTTAAAACTATAGGCTGGTCAATCTCTTATAGGATCATTAGGGTTGGAAAAGCCCACCCTGTGCCCAATGCCCACCTTGCCCCCCAGCCCAGAGCACTGAGTGTCACAGCCAGTCTTTCCTTGGACACCTCTAGGGCTGGGCACTCCAAACCTCCCTGGGCAGCTCCTTCCAAGGCCTGACCACCTTTTCCAGGCAGAAATTCCTCCTCACGTTCAGCCTAACCTGCCCTGGCACAGTCTGAAGCCGTTCCCTCTCCTATCCCTGTTCCCTGACATCAGTCATCTTGAGGTAGGTACTCTTAAGGTAGTTATCAATTGTGCAGTGCAAAGCTCTGGTGTACTGCACAGAATTCTGGCTTTAAGGAAGATTACATCAACATGGAAAATGTGTAAGGAAAGATTAGGAGGATGGTCAGGGGAATCAAAGCCCTGTTATAGGAGGAGAAACAGAGAGAACCAGACCAGCCTGTGAAAAGATGTGGTTCCTATCAACAAATATTAGAGCAGTAAATGATAATCAGTATTATGGGATCAAGTGAAACAAACATGTTTTAGTAAGAAAATCATTAAATGGAATTACATTAAGTGTTAGTTTATAACAGCTCTGTACTCTATGACCCAGGTCACACTTCTACTCTTACATACCCAAAGTAATGATCAAAATTCTGTCATTGCTAAGTCAAGGCAATATTTCTCCTGAATCCCTCAGTGTGCCCAGAATTCATGCCAGTGTCTGAAAGCTAAAAGAAGTTTACAGTGCTACAGAGAAAATCAGTCGAGTAAATAACCATCTGCCTGTGGTGAAAGTCATGCATTTGTGTCTGAGCTCCTCTCTGGGAACAGGGACCCTGTCTGGGGCTCTCTGGCTGACAAACATCATGTGCATCAGATTTCACACAATGGATTGCAAATAACCATGGTTTTAGTGCTGCTGTCTGCAATCAATCTTAACTGTGTTGAAAAATGATACACATTTCACTGAAGTGCAGAGCTGGCTGCAGGTTTTTGGAGGGCTTTGTACAAAATGGTCTTCAGCCAAGTTCCTCCCCAGAAGGACAATCCCTGGCTCTGGACACCAGTTCTTCTCTCCAAGCTCTGGAAACACACCTCGAGTCCAACCAAATAACTCAAGAATTCAAAGCAGGCCAAGCTAAGCAAGCCTGTCTGTAGGAGTGCATCCAGACAAAGGAGGATCACGGAGAGTTTGTGGAAGGAGAACTGTGGTCCAGGCTCATTGTTTTGGTGACATCACAATTCATATCCTCCAAAGGTCTTGCCAAAAATCTCCTGAGAATAGAGGGAAGTGAAAAACAAGCAGTAAAAAAAGGACTCCGCCCTCAAGGCCATTCCTCTAAAACGTAACAATTAAACAGTGAAAAATATTTTCTCTTGGCTTTGCAGTTTACTTTAAAAAATAGTGATTTGTGGGCAAATCCTACTCTTTCAAAATCTCAGGTGGTGGTGTATGTGTCTCCAGTTGGGTCTCAGCTGCTGGCTCAGAAATGACTCTGACCATTTGGGCACTAAGGGTTGTTAATGAGCATTTAGAAACAGGCCCATTATCCTCTCCTAGCTGTATTTTTCCAGCACTGTGGACTCAACTGCACACACATGCATACTCTTGTGGCTGCCAGTTGGCAACCTTTGGGCACACAGTTCATGCTGAGGCCATTTGTGCCTCCTTACAACCCTCTCCAGTGGACCAGGGGCCTCCCTGCAGCTTCTCCTGCCTACAAATAGGTACTTCAGGGTGTGCAAAGGATGGGGCAGTGGCAGGCAGATGGTAGAACTACTCTGATTAGGGCACCTCGAAGAATCCCACTTACTGAAGGGAAAATGATGGGGTTTTTTTCTCTGACAGTGACCTCATGCCTCAGTGCAGCTGATGGCTTGTGGCACCCCTCAGGGCTGGAGTAGGAAGGACAGGTGTGCTCTTCTGAACCTGCTCCTCCTTCAAGGATTTTGCCAAATGCATAATGGTTCATGCAAATCAGCTAGAGAATTCCCAGGCATCCAAGAGAGAAAGCCCTTCTGGGAAAGGCTGATGACACTGTCTGTGTTCAGCTGCAATGAGCCCTTTTCTTTGGAGGGAGAAACTCTACAGCAAAGTTTTGACATGCAGGAGTACCCTGGCTGGTCCATTTTGTAAATTTGAGCAGCACTTGTTCAGCTGTCTGGTATCATGAGACAGAAATATATGATAACCCAGAACTCTGTTAGGAGGGTAGCATGTTGACTTCCTTTTCATCAGATACACCCATTTTGCATGCTAAATGACTAGTTGAGAAAACCTAAGTTTATTTTGAATAAAATCTAATGCAGCTTTGTCCTTGTACAAAAGCATGTGCAGCAGGGCACCCAGAAGAACTCGAGCTGTGTTCTGTGGTAACAGTGAGGACGCCTGTCCTGATGGGAATGTGGTGGTGTGTGTGGGAACCCCAGGGAGATTTCAGGAGCCACAGAAGAGGACAGCAGGAACACAGCTGGAACTCAGCTCTCCAGTTTTACAAAAGCTGTCATGAAGGAAACCGTCAGATAAGACATGATTAAGGCCACAACTATTCAAACATTTTGTGTGCATGATGCATTCGTGTGCTAGCTCTGAACTATGCACACAGACACGACGTTTATGAGCATATGGTTGTTTTAAAAAAGGTAGTTTGCTAATCTTAGCAGGATTGCCATACTGTGTGGGCGTTCAAAGCAAGAAATGTGGTTAATATCTGCATAACCTTAGACTTCTATGATGTAATATTTGCTTATTCAGCTGGTGCAGTGAATATTTTCTGCAAAAGAAAGATAAGCTTAAGAATGTTACCCAAAAGCATGATTCCTGGAATGAGAAACCCTGAATTGTTTCTGGGAATTGTGCAAAAAATAAGAAGGAAAAAGGACTGGATAAATTTCATGGCAGTAGCATTCCAGCTAGATCAAAAAGGGACAGAGTTTTTAGGTAACAATCTCCAGTAGCAGCTATTCTGTACAGTTGCCTGTGATGGAAAGGCCTATGTGCAATCCAGGATTGGATAGCTGTTCCTGACTCAGTGCTGATCCAGTTACCAAACTGATACTGGTACCAAACCAAAGCTACACCTGGGTCTAGGAGGCCTCACCAAGACAGAGCCAGCAAAGCTTGCCAGTTGTTCAGGGCAGTCACTGATGTGACCCTCAAAACTCCTCAGCTTCCCAGCCCACACAACCAGCTGTGGTTGGGTATGGATTGGGAAGTGAGTCCAGGTCAAGGGGTCAGTCACAGGTCCTTATTAAGTTGTTTTCAGTCTTTTAAGGACATTAATTGATTAAGTTTGTAAAATACAGTGCAGAGCTTGCCTGTCACTCAGTTCCCTGTCAGAGGCTCAGCACTATGGAGTGTGAGGAAACAGAATGTGGTTCTCACTCCTCAGCATAGGAGGATGCAGCAGCAGATGGACTTTGATAGCTCAGCACTAGGCAAACATGTTTTACTAACACTATGTCAGCCAGAATTTCTGGAACTTGTGATTACAAAAGACATGCATTGGCTTAGGTTTCCAGCAAGAAAACCACTTCCAGCATTCCCTGTGTACCTTTCTGAGAAAACCTTTCTTGTCCTGTCATGAAAACTCTCTCACTAGTGATGCTCATGCATCTAACTGCCAGCTGAAAAAAGCCCAAGCCTACTGAGAGAATTTGTCAAAATGACAGATGGCCATCCATAATACTCACAATCACATTCTTTGTCTTCCAGCCTCCCTTTACATCTGTACTCTCACAAAACCACACCAATTGCACAGCCCTTTGGCCAAGGCTCCACTTTGCTCAAGGTTTAGAGCAGACAAAGTGGTCTTGGCCTGACTGTTGCACCAAACCCATCCCTCTTGAACGATGACACCTGGCTAATAGTAGATGGACAAGTCAGCAGCTTTTGTAGCAGGAACAGCAGTCAAGTGCTGGCAGCTGGGATCTGTAGTCTTGATTTTTTGGCTGTTCTTACAACAAGCTGTGGAAATGCTGTCTCTGGCAATGCAAACACACTCTGGCTGGCCACTTACGGCATCAGATAGACCCAGAGATGTGTTTACACAAGAGGGAAGCCAGCTGACTTCAAAGGTCCAACTGCTAATAGACTTACATGATAAATCCAGCTTTGCTGCATCTTGATCTTGTGTGTAAACCTAGGGATTAAGGACATAGAGCAGGAGAAAGGGTGAAGGGAGTCTGAAATTATGAAAGAGAAAGACATACAACAGAAAATCTGGCCTCATGATTCCCTGAAATAAATAGTTTGAACTGAAAGTAAAGGAGCAGTTCAGGAAAGCATCACCATTCTTTGTCTGAGATGATTAGAGTATGTGCTGGATCTCTTCAGACTGGAGCTGGAATGAAGATGCCCCTGTCCCATTTCATATGCAGGGAAAGAAGTGAAGTGAATAGGAGCTCTTCTTTTCCTGGAGGGACATGCTTGTTCAGCTCAAGGCTGTTCATCAAATGTGCCAGTGCACTGACAGGGTACAAGGGGCAGACACAGCTGAGCTGTGCCACCAGTCCCCTTTGGACAGAAAGACATTCTTAGTCCTTCCACTCTGTTATTCTTCCAGGTTCTCTTAAAAACTGTAACAGCTTGAACTTCCTAACAAATGCATAAAACTTGGAGCCAGGCTGCCCTCTCTCCTGACACCCACAGCAGCACAGGCTGCTGTCTCCAAAGCATGTGTTGTAGGATGCAAGATTCCTCACCAGCTGTCCCTCTCCCACACTGCTCCAGTCCACTGCTTGCCCTCAAAGAGAGCCTATGAGGAAGGGCTCTCTCTTCCAAGTGTGGAGGGCGTTTTGGAGTTTCATAGACTGACAATCACTCCATTCCTGCACTGCTAAGAAATAGGACATTATCCCTAGGTTTGAACCTTTCCTTCCAAAACAAGGCTCAGCTGAGGGTGATTATTTCAGGCCAGCTGAAAGCACTGAGGAAACCCAGTTAGCACAGCAAGTAAAGCAGCAGCACCCTAAAGGAAATGCCTGGTATGTTAGTGTGTTTTGTGGTGGATTTGAAAACAGCCAAGGTTTTACTGGAAATTTTCTTAGGTCTGGAGAACACTCATTTATGGGGAATGTGGCTCTGGTAGCACCAGCAGTGGCCATCACACAATTAGGGGGATTTTTCAGATACAGTCAAACCTCCTTTTATGAGATATCTGTTTGCAGTTTATAAAAGAAGATCTTAAAATCTTCCATGGCAATAGCTGGTGATGAGGAAAGGCCTGAGGGAGGCAATGCTATGCTGCAACACCCCTTATGTCTCTAGTGGGAAAAGCCTGTGGTTTTTTGTGGGGTTTTTATTTTGTCTCAGGTCTAATAAAAAAATCTTTCACAGAAGTAGGCAACTGGCTATTAAAAATTAGAAAAGACAGCTCCATCTATTGCAGGAATAAGGCATCTTTTGTATATAAATGTCACAAAACAGGGATGTAGGAGCCCTCAAAAGGTTATCTTTTCCTACCCACTACTTTCAGGCAGAACTGATAAAATGAAGGCAGTTGTAGGCAGAGTTCTATTTAGTTGTTCAAAACAGTATCAAGTGAGGCTGATTCCTGAACCTGTCTAGGTAATGTGTTCTTGTGCCTTAAGATCTTGTGTTATCACCAATGACAGAAAGTTTTTAATAATATATTACCTCCTTGTCCTCTCCAAAAGTCCATTTCAACTCCTCCTTTTCTTACTGCCCATTATACACAGGCTCTTACACCCAATCTGCTCTGCACCCAAAAACTGCTGCTTCACGTGATGTATTTTCTGGGAATAAATTAATTTCCACTTTTTCATCTTTCTGGATAGGTTATTTTCTGGGCTCCCATGAGGAGGCTGATGATCAAAGGATATTAAGGCTAGAGGAATGAAGACTGTTCTGAAGATTTCTAGAAGACATGAAAATATTGAGAGAAACTTGGAATCCACTGAGTCAATGTTGTGTAAACAGCCCAGTACATGTAGTGGCTGTCCCAGGCTGTACTTACTCACAAGAATATGGGAAAAAAGGTGTGTTCTGAGCTCCAGAGGACACAGGTGGCCTAAAGAACCCAGAGTCACCAAGATGGCATGGAAGGATGTAAAAGACTCATAACTGGAAGAACAACAATTGTTCTTCCTGACAAACATATGCTAAACTTTGTCCTTCACTCCTCTCTGTATGAGAAAATCATGCAAATAATGAAAGTACTTCACAGGGTGTTGATAGAAAAAGTGCCACTTCAGGCTTTCTCATTTAAGAACAAATTATAATCTTCTCTTGATTCCTCATTTCAAATATTCGGGGGGGGAGCGAAATGTGGTTTTATTTCAGTTTTATTTAAGGTGTTACAGATAACCTAGTTCTGTTATTTGTATCAAGGCCATGACCCAAAATGTTCTGCAGTAAATGACAGTATATGAAGTATATGTATATATATTCAAATTAAAGCAACAGAAATAGGAATGAGAATATGACAGAGCAGCACGTCTCAGAATATCCAACATACATGCTCAAGCATTGCTGCATTTTCTCATGTAAAAGGATTACAGGAATAGTATTTTCACACTGGGATTTTTCTATTTTCATCTGACTAGAAAATTAGTGAGAATAACTATGCTTTTATACGCTGCTAAGGTGAAGTGTATCTACTCTGTAGGCAGCATGTTTATTGGTGAATATAAAAAAGAAGATAGACAATGATGAAATATTCTGACATTCTACCACTTCTATATTTGAAGAATAGACTGGAAAGACAAAGCAGATGGGATAAAATGTATAGCACAGTGAGTCAAGGTTCAAGTATGGAAGGAATCACAGACTTTACAGAGCAGGGAGGAAATCCACTCACATCTAATCATATAGCAATGCTTTGGGGAAGGTTTCCTTTGGAGAAAACATTAGTGGAACCCTCATAGGAGATTTCCCTCAGTTTTGAAATTGTCTGTACTGATCCACACATGGATATCCAGCTCTTCCAAGTTCTCTGAGCAGCTATTGAGGTTTGAAGTATTCAGTACTTGAAATTCAGTCAGTGATAGAGCAAAGCTGGAGGACTGCAGTATTCCCAATGGATGTACTGCTGGTAGCATTTTCACAGTGTATCCTTACAGTGCTTAATAAATCCTTGGAAACATCTAGCCACCTTGAACATACCAGACAAAGCATTTCTATGTCTATATGCTTACTTCAGCATTGACACAAAGGATCCTTTTAGATATTGCTTTCTTTATTACTAAGCTTAAGGTCTCAATCCAGATTCTGACAGGACTCGAAACTGAACCCTTTGGTGGGGAACATACTTGCACCTTTATGCAGGATGGGATGTGTGTGCTGCTACTATAACCCAGAAAACAACATACTTCCTCTAGCTGTGTACCAAGAACCCAAAAATCCATCAGCTTTCTTGGAATGAAAATCTTCCATTAATTTGATTGCCTGAAGAGAATTTGAATAAAATCCTCTGAGAATTTAGAAATTTAGTTTTTTCTTAAGATCCAGCAGCATATACTTCAAATCCAAAAGGCAATTTCTCAACTCCTTTAAGTCTAAAGTAGGTTATATTAGGTACAAAACAGGAAAAATAGTAGTCTTACTTGTTTTAAGTGACAGCAAAAAACTGCATGAACTGCCTGAGCCAAAGATCTGTGGTACATTCAGGAGGGCACACGCCTGGGAGATGCTCTAGAACTGTTGCATCCTCTTAAACAAAGACCTTCAACACAACTTGTACTGGACTGTCCCTTGTCTTGCCAAAAATGATTTCAGCAGGCCAAGAATCCTCACCAACTCTGATGAACAGGCAGGGGATGGTCACAATTCTCCCCTCACTGTACACGTCCTGTCACTGTAAATCACCCAATATATCACTGTTGTAGCTACTACTTGACTACTCCTTCTCCACTTACCTGGCATTATTCTGAGCATTTCAGAGCATTTCTAAGCTAACTCTGACTCATGAAATATTATGGCCAGTACTTCTTGACATTCTCCTAGGGCTCTTCACTGATCTGTACTGACCCTTTCCCTCCTTTATGCTTTTTGTGACCTCTTCCTCTGTTTTTCTTTTTGCTCTGGACAACTCCTTCATGGACTTCTTAGCAGACAATCTTTCTATTCTTTCTCACCCTGCACTCTTCTGCCTCCACTTCTACATCTTATCTTTCAGCAGTGTTATCCAGTCTCCCAGTTTAATTATGTGTGATGCCTGAACTATTAAAATTCCCCCCCAGCTTCCTCCTTCCATCGAATCTGCACATAAACACATGTGCTTGACATTTCCTGAGTGCTTTACAGCAGCTTTTGCCTGTTCTGGCTAAAACTACCTGCTTATTTTGTTCTTTCTTAACTTTATTCATTTTTTTTGCTCTCTGTCACTGTCAGCCATCACTTTCTCCTACATTTTCACAAAAGGTTTTGTTCATTTATCTCTTTCACACTAATGCACTCTGTGTTACCATTAAAATTCTTGCCTGTGCCCTAGTGTTGTTTTACTTGGATTTCAGCTCCCTCTTTCTTGACCTCCTATGTCTCAGCCCCTTTAATTCTCTACATATATTTCACTGCATCTAGCAAACCCAGATTCTCTGCTTACTGAATTCATTTTGCCACCTACTTCTGCAGAACTGGCAAAACCAAACTCAAACTCTCTCATGGTCCCAGGTAACTATTTCTGTCAAGTCCCAGAGGGATAAAGCCCATCTTTCATTTCAGAAAATGTTAGTAGAACTGTTGCAGAACAAGTTGGTCTTAACATAATTATTGAAAATACATGTAAAGTTGATATGAAACTTACAAAATGGGCTAAAGTGCAACAATAACAAAAAATCCTTTAAAAATGCATTGCCCTGCTATCAGATAATGCCTGAAATCTGACAGAACAGTACAAATATATTGCAGTAACTTGATAAGCTGGTTTATGGTGGTTTCTCTTGGGTTTCACTAACGTCTCTGCTTTCAATTACACAGACGAAAACTAAGAGCTTAACATCTTACTCTTCCCTGATTGCAGGAAAATGTCATGTCTGAAAATAGACCATTAAAACAAAATTCAGCTAAAAACTTAGAGGTAGCACTCATATTTTAGAGCTGGTAGTATGTGATTTTTTGGTGGGAAGTTTTATCTATGATAGAAGGCAAGAAAGCACAGATTTAGCCTTTTATGCATCCTGCCTCCACCCATATACTTCTTATAAATTTACTGTTATAAAAGCACATGTAAAAATCATAATCTTAAAATAAAACTCATTCCACAAAGTCAGTGGAACATTTTTTTTTATTACAACTATAAGCTCCCTCTGAGCAGACATGTTTCCAGATGTTTAGTGAGTTAAAACTGTCTGTGCCTGTAGTACCAAGACATGCCAAAGACAGAGCTAGAGGACGAACTACTAATACACTGACCGGCCACGATGATGTAATTCATCTTCTTCATATTACCAGCCAGTGTATTGGTACACTTTAAGGATATAGAAATTCTCAGTGAAATTAGAGTACGGATCCTAATTTGGGAATAAAAACCTGACACACTTTCTACTGCCAAATTTGGCTATGCTTTGTGCTAAAAGAGAATTTGAAAACCTATTTGAAAACTTCTATATCTAATTACTTCTCATTTTTCTATAAAGCTGCCCAGTAACTGAGATTAAATGTACAGAGATTACAAAGTAAAATTTTTTCTTTTTTTTTTCTTTGCTTAAAAGTACTATGTCTGCCCACTGTGACAGAGCACAGCCAGAGTTTTGCTGATGTGCTCTGTTGTCTAAGGGGAAGTAAGAACTATTTGGGGGCTCTGGAGGCAAATGCTGCTCTTCTAACCATCTTTATTCTGTTCCTCCCCCTTTAAAAGGAGTGGCTACGATGTCAAATGCAAGGGTAACTGTGGCAAGTGCTCTGCTGTACGAAAATCTAGGACTGAAAACACTGCCATAGTAACAAATCATTTACTTCACCGGCTTTTGTGTGCTATTGTTAGGCCCAGCCCAGAGACCATGCGTTCTTAACTATTTGCCTGGAGTATAATCAAACCTCAATACTGAATGGACCCCTTGGGGTTACTCGAATGGAAAAGTCACTTACCTGTTAGCTGTGATAAGTTCATTATCACCATAGGAGAGGTTCTTTTTGTGTCATGTCCTACAACTTAAGATTTGCAGGGGATTTCTGCACTAAATTAAATCAAGTTTGTATCCTCTGTACAGACAGTATTAAGAGATCGGGAGCAAAGCGTGCAGCATGGAAGGGGAGTCACAGCCCCGCTTTCGAAAGCAAGCACTCCATTCATAAACGTCCCACATTTTCTCTCCCGCATCCTTTGCTCCGCCGGCATCCCGTGTTTTGGGGTGCAGCTGTCCCGGGCACAGCAGAGCTGGCACCTCTGCCGGTCCCGGTACCACTGCTCGGGGGCACCGACATCCCCGATTCCTGGAGTCCGGCTGGGACCGCGGAGTGCGGACCGACGGGACCGACCGACGGGACCGACCGACCCGAGCCTGCCCGAGGCAGGGGCAGCGGAGGGGCCGGGGCTCGCCACGCCTTTCTGCTCACTCGGACGTGGCAGCGGCGCTTTAAAGCCTGCCCGGAATGTCCAGGGGCATGGGGATAGAGGGGACCACGGTGGGACCCCCGCAGCTCCGTCCCGAGGGATCCCCGCATCTTCTTCCCGGGGGATCCCCGGATCTTCATCCCGGGGGATCCCCGCATCTTCATCCCGGAGGATCCCCGCAGCTCCATCCCGAGGGGGATCCCCGCATCCGCATCCCCATTCCCCCGGGGTATCCCTGCATCCCCATCCCGCGGGATCCCCGCATCCCCATCCCGGGGGATATCCCTGCATCCCCATCCCGGGGGGTATCCTCGCATCCCCATCCCCCGGGGGGTATCCCCGCATCCCCATCCCAGGGGATGCCCGCAGCGGGTCCCGCCGGCGCAGCCAGCCCGGGCTCTGCGGGGCTGAGCTCCCGCACTCACCTTGTGCCCGGAGCGGCGGCAGCAGCGCCAGGACCAGCAGCAGCAGGAGCCGCGGCCGGGCCCCGCCGAGCTCGTCCATCGCCGCCCGCAGCTCCCCGCACTGGCTCCTTGCGGGGGCTCGGCTGTCCCGCCAAGGCTCCCCCTTCTCTCGCCGCCGCTGTTATCCCGGCCGGCTGCAGCAGAGCCTGCCGGAGCCCCCCGCTCGGTGGGCTTTACAAAGACCTGGTTCACCGCCTGCCCGGGTGTTCTCACCGCCCGCGATGCCCGGCGGGATGGGACGGGACGGGACGGGACGGTCCGGGATGGGGCGGCCCCGCAGCGCGGACCCCTCTGCTGCTGCTGCTGCCGCTGCCGCCCCCACACGCTCCCACTGACTCCCTGGAGCTCGGCAAACTTCACCGATCCGCAGCGGGAACCTCGGGCCGGCGTGACTGATTCGGTGGTAGAGGAGAAGTGCAGCGACTTCTCTCGGTGCGAAGTACGAGAGAGCCACAAACAAAGGCAAAGTAAAACAAATCACCTAGCAGAGGTTTAACCTCTGCAGGGGAGATTTGGAACCCCCCGTTCTTAGCCTTTCCGTGGATTTTTCCCCAACACAGCTTTTGTCAATAAAATAAGGGTTTTAAAAGGAGAGAGGTTCTGGAACCTTGCAGTGAAATTCAGTGGGAAAAGAAAAATCCCTTTTTCCCTCCCCCTGCTCTTAAGAAGTCAGGATGAGAATTTCAACCCCAATGAGGCAGTCAGCTCTGCTCTATCTCTCCCCTCCCTTCTTTTTTTCTTTTTCTTTTTTTTTTTTAACCTCTCTATCTTATTTAAACAGGAATACAAACACTGATAGTGCTCGAAGCACCCAGCTGGCGATGCTGTTGCCGAGATCTTTAAGATAACGGGGGGGATAATATTCGCAGGCAACCACGCATGGAAACAAACAGGGAGTTCATCACCCCTCTATACTTTGCCCTCGGTTTTATTCAGACAAAGTCAGGGTGTGTTTACTTGGAGGTTGTGCCACATGGACTCTGATTGGGCTATTCTTCCTCAGTAACGCAAGTTTTTAGTATCTCTCCTCAAAATGTCCAAATGGGAAAAGTAGGTAAGGCAGCAAGATTTGAATTGTGTGCATTTTGTTCCACACCAGGTTATTTGTTCAGTTGTCACACATGAACATGGATGCAGCTGGATGGCCAAGGGTCCAGCTACCTCAATATCCTGGCTTCAGCCACTGGCCCAAGAGATCACCAGAGGAAGACAAGGAAACACCCCATAATTTTCCCAACTATTCTCCCAGCCTTCAGTCTCTTCGAGTCTGGAGCATTTCCTCAGTGAAATGTGCATTCCGTGCACTTAGTAACCCCCAGCAGATTTCTGTACAGGGTATTTATCCTGTCTCCCCATGAGTTCTTGTAAAACTTTATCATGCAAAATATCCTTTGCCAGCAGGTTTTGTGGATCTACCATGCGCTAACTCAGTTTACAAGAATCTTACATCAGTAACAGTGGGACCTTGCCAGCGTTTCATCCCAACTCCAAGCTCCAGTTTTTGACATATCAGACTGCTGCAGGAGGTACCTAAGAAAGATTACGCCTTGCCTAAAATTTGTACCAGCCTAAGTGAACTGGAGGAGTCCCCTCCATAGAAACTCTAAGCTCACTTCAATTTTGCCTTACTTCATTGTACTTTAAAACCTCTCCTAATTGATTAAAGGTGGGTGGAAAGAAGTTCACCAGTGTGCCTAAAACAGTGTAAAGTCACACATAATAGCCTGTCCACACAGGGAGTTCCCCTGATTAACACCATGTGTGGGCATTCCTACTCCAGAGTAAGAATTCCTTGTTCCTGCTTAGTTTCCCACCACAAGCTGTTTACCAGAAATGAGGCAAACTCAAGCAACACTTTAAGAAGTATTTCTAGAAAAGATCATAGCTATGGTCATCTGCAGATCTGACAGTAGGTTTCTCCTTGGTTTGGGGTGGGGTTTTTGCATAATAGTAATACACATTTCCAGTATAAATTGGCACTCTCACCTACAGTCAGAAGGAGAGGCCTCGAGTACATGTGATTCCAATTACTGACCCCAGGCTTTGTAGTGAGCTGAGCCATGCACTTCAGGCTCAACCCAGAGGTTCTGCGAGTCAATGGAAAGCAAGGGCTTAGGAGAGAGAACATTTTGCATAACCACATTTTTTCTTACATCTGTTTGCAAGGGCCCTGTAATCCTTTGTGTAACTTTTAAAACAAACAAATTCTTTAATGAGGGTTTTATTTCTACTTCAGAAGAATAAAAATCATTTGCAGAAGCTCAGATTAATGAGCAATGACAGCGTAACAAATCATTGTGCAAGTCATTTCCAAGGGTCTTGTTGAGAGTAGATACACGCAAGTAGATTGACAAGGAATTTAGAATTACTCTATCAAATCCAGCCATCTATGGCCACAAGTTCACAGCTCTCATTTGGCTACTTAGGAATGCTTGAGATGGCCTAATTAAGTCTATATAAGGACATCAACCTCTGTCTAAGGAACAAAGCTGTCCTGTAGTCCCAGCTGTTGTGCCTCCCAGCTCCTCTGGTTTACTCCAGCTCCAAAATCCTGATTTGTTTTCCTTCACCCATGTGTCCCACAACTTGAGCAAAAGAGAGGGAAATGAAATTGCTCTGTGTTCCCTGTTTTCAGGAAGAATGTTGCAAGGAAGAAAAGAGATTCACATATAAATGAAATCTAAGTGTAGTTCCTAAAGGGAAACTCCTCCGGTGCTATGGCAAAAAATGAAGCTACATATTGGCTCCTGTTATGGAAATGTGCTGCACTAAAGATGCATGAAAAGGCCTTTCCATCTTAATAGGAAGAATACATCTCTGGTGGCTACAGATACCCAAAGACTGAGATCCACATGGATCTTACCATCTCCCACTCGAAATACAAGTCCCCAAACCCTACAATAGGCAAATCCATGGCTATTAGAGTACAAATGACTACTCAGCTCAGCTCTCTCAGTGGAGAAAACACTACTTGAATCTTTTCTGAACTAGAATAAAACCTCTGTCCAAAAGGCACAAGGCAACAACTTGCCACATAATCACTTTAATGTTGAAAGTTTTGGAAATTTTTCAGGTTTTAGCAACTTAATATTGGAAATGGATTCTTAAGGTTTAAGTGAACCTTTTTGACTGTCCTTGGCAGGTTTTCTGATTAAACTAGAACATATCTTTCACAAAACAAACAAAACCAAAACAAAATGAAACAAAAAAAACACCCCAAACTAAAACAAAACAAAAAAAAACCCAAAAAAACTTATCAGAGTTATCAGAGATGGATGCACAGTAATCTTTGGTTGTTTTTTGAAAGTGGATGCCAATAGTCCAAGCCACTTACGCCATATGGGAAGTAATACAGATGCTCGTATCCAAACCAGGGAATCTACCTGGGCTCTGTGTCTCAAATGCCTAAAGACTGCCAGAAGAGGCTTGGCTGATTTAAAGAGCTTTCCTTGCACACACAAACCCTCTGTCAGATTAATTTCTGAATGCTTTTTTCCTCTTTGCACAGATTGGTTAAATATTCCAGACTGGGACTCATAACCCTGAGTCCTTTTCGACAAGATTGCTTCTAAGCATGTTGAGTTTTTGCCCCTTTTGCAGTTTGTATCCATTTTTTAAATGTTGCCTACAGTTTCTTTTCTTTCCCTTCCTGTCTGATGAAGGAAAATATATATAGCTATCTTGGACACTCCAAACACACACTGGTTCTCTATTAGTATGTATAGGGTCTGCTTCTAAGACAAGGAAGAGTTTATTGGGGCATAAAGGAATGCTTTGATGATCCATGCCATTTCCCTTGTGGCATTACTTGTAGAATTCAGGAATAACTCAATCTGACATTCATGGGGCATTTCCTGCCTCTCCTTCTGGAGATGCATCCTCCCAGTCTCTCAGATCTTCCCCTTCCCATAAATTTCCTTTCCCCCTCGACTTTCTCATGTCCCTGCAGGCAGAGCTCCTCTGATGTGTGGATAGGCAAGGACTTGAGCCCTAGGAGGGCTGGGATCCCTTGGATAATCTGGAAAGCAGTGGGAGTCATGTACACTTGGGTTGGAGGGGACAATGGCATCTGCCTGAGCCTCTGCTTGGGGCCTCACAAATCCCACAGCAGCAGGGATCAGTCATCATTTTAGCTGCAGTCTCCCAAAGGATGATTCCTAAATTTGCCAGCCAGCATCTGTACCAAGGGTTAATTTCAATGTTCAAACAAAAATCAAATCTCATTATAAAGGGCAGGGGAAAGTCACCAATAAACTGGTCGTTCTGGCAAAAGGCCATTTCTACTCCTGACAACCCTGGGGACTCTGAGTTCCATCTCTGTAAAAAAAAAAAATAATACCCAAGTATGTGATCAAGTGATCTTTGGGCACCAGAAAACATACGAGTATAAGACATTCCAGGTTTGCATAAATAAGCCAGTTGTACTTGCCAGTTTAAAATCAGCACACAGTTTTCTATGCCTTACCCCAAGCAGTGAAGATCTGCTTCATTCAGTGCTGTTTCTGTATTGTTTTATGAATTTCCTGTAATATTTTATGTATCTTTTCTTGTAGTTCTAATAAAGCAAGAAGGCATCCTACCCATCTGTAAACAGTCCCAGCCTGCCAGAAAACTTTTATCTTACATGTAGAGACTGTGATTGAAATGCAGTATAATGTAAGCAGACAGTGGAAGGAGTATGAACACTGACAGAGCTCTGCAACAAATTCATGAATTCTGGGTTTCCTCCTTCTCCCCCAGCTTCACAGACAGCCTCTGTTTCTTTTCCTCAGTCTCAGTTTCTTTAACAGAGGTTCCCAAACTTTATTTACTCATATACTACATCTTTCAGACTTTACAGCCTTGGGCTGTGATGCCTTAGGGTTTTCATGAATTTGTAGATTTTTATACTTCTAGGTAGTTCCTCACATATAGAGTAGCTTGCAACCTCTAACCCTGTGCTAGCTGTCTTAAGGGTCAGATAATGGCTGGAACACCATGCCTGGAAACATGTACCAGAGGTAAGGCATTTAGATATCATGTTAGTCAAAACAAGAAAGCAAAGCCCAGCAACCTTGGAGAAGCTCCAATAAGGGAAAGGGGTCTTAAGACCTCCAGCTCAATTCTAGGAGAGGCGTGCCATGAGGAGGAACCAAGGGAAGTTCTGGGCATGAACATATCTTGGATTGGATACAACCTTTAGATATGATCCAATCCCAGTCCTTTAGTGGGTTGGGAGGTGAAATGACTTGGGCCCAGATGTTGCAAGAGTCATGTTCCCAGCCTGTGGGTAAAAGGGGTTTTTCACCTGGGAGGGACAGGTTGTTGTCCCTTGTTTGTTTTGGTAAGACATGGCAGAGTGGCTCAGGGGTTGGCTGGAAACAGCCGGGAATGAAATGAAAGGGATGCCTTTGGGATTAATTTACTCTGCATGTTTTGAAGTGGTGGTGCTTGGAAAAGAGCTCACATGGTATTCCTGAGGCTGTGAGTTCATCCTAGCACCGGTCTTTTCTGTCTGTTATTTATCAACACGTGTTGTACTCTTTTATACTTTTTATACTTTATATACTCTTTTATACTCCTTTATATTCTGTACCCCAAAACCCTATAAGTAAAAGAACTCTTCTCTACTTTACCCTTTTTTTCCCCTTTCCTTAAGGCAATAGCTGTAATGTCTCTGTCCCAGGAACCCAAGATCATCCTTGGTGGCCTCATTCTACAGGCACATGTTAATAATACTATTTACAGGGAGTGGGGCTTGCCTTTACACAATGCTGGCACACTTCTGAGCAGTGGCTATGAGAGGGTACCTTAATACAGATTCATTTAAAAGTTCTCGCAGTGTAGCAAACTGTTCAGAAGAAAAGTATTACAAACTTACCAGATTTTCTTGCACAATTCCACTGAAACTGGTTGATATCTGGCATATGAGAAGCTGGTGGACACTGGCTCTTAACCAGGTGAATGGGTATTTTTGGAGACCTGCAAAAAGGATGATAAATAGATTAGCTCCCTTACATGAGTGTAATGGGTTAAGCTGTTGCATGCTCCATGTGCCCTGTGGTTCCCAGCTCTCAGGGCAGCCAGGTTCATTTGTATATATTCCGTCATTAGTCACAGCCTCAGTGGATTGGGAGGCTGGCTCAGAGTCTTTGGAGAAGAGCTCTAGTATACTCTAAGTTTTGGATAAAATTGAGTTTTCTCTCTGTCAGGGACTACTCTGGCACTCCTTTCTTAGCTCCTGGCTGAGCTCTGGAAGCAGAGGAAGCAACAGAGTTTAGGTTCCAGCTAGAAGAATTCAAACCAACCAGCCCTGTACTACACCTTTTTTTTTTTTCCAGACAACCCTTTCCTCACGCTCTTATTTCTTTTGACTGATTTCACAACTATTCTTAGATCTGGTCCTGGAGTTTGGGATTGAGTGAATGAGATATTCCTGCAAGAGACAAGAACAGCCCTCAGTGAATGTAGAAACACAGGACATGACATAAACAGACAACAGCAACTTATACCAAAAGAGAAGAAACATTCAGGCTGCTCACAAAAACAGCCCCCAACCTCCTGCAAGTCCTTATTATTTAGGAATTAATTATCTGGGAGAAAAGTTTGAGGTGATTTTAACGGAGATTCTGCTTTTAGCTCTCTCTTCAGGCAAGACACTGGCCCTCTCTGTGCCTCATGCTGTCTGTAAGGATACCCTGATCTGTAAAATGTGTTGAGCTCCATGAAATTCAACAAGGTGCATAAGAGTTAGAGACTAGCAATCTTGAGCCATTCACTTCCCATGAATGTGGATGAAGTAATTTTGGCCAATTTTAGCTTAACTCCTATTTCCCCTGTTTCAAAGTAGCATTCTATATAGTCTGTATTACAATAACATCCTATACAGTCTATATTACAATACCATGAGTGTTCAGAACAGCTCCCACATTTCCCCCAAACTCAGAAATGTACAGACAGGCACCTTTCCAGCTGAACAGCAGATAGAGGCATTTGCTTTGGTAGTTATTCCACAATTTGTGCTCTCCTTCTGAAACGTTCCACAAACATACAGGCCAGTCATTCTGAAGATCTGATTTGTGCATGTCAGTAATAGCTGCACTGCAAGTCAGAAAACAGGATCCTTTCAAGTAGGTGTATTTGGAGTAATTTAAATTGTGTCCTAACTCCCCTCCAGCAGATAGCTCATATGAAAAGCATCTGCAGAATCAGTAACATGAATCCAGAGAAAGAAGCAGCTTTATTTGTAGCTTTCACTTTCCCCCTCCGTTTATGCAATATTCTGTATTTAATAACTCTGCTAAAGACGAGTGAAGTCCTGGCTCTGTGGAAATCACTGGCAAAATTCCCACTGACTTCAGTGGGGCCAAAGCTGCCATTAACTCTTCCCTACAGGGAATATCCAGGTTGCCTAAGAAATGGGCCTGCCTCTGCTAAGCCCACAGTCCCCACTGCTCACAACTTGAGCTGACCTCGTACAATTACTAAGGCTGTTATTCTTGAGAATTTGCCAAATCCTTAAGACAAAACTAGCATCGTAAATTATCCCCAAACTTTTACCCTGGAGTAAAACAAACCTTCTCATTTTATAGATGAAGGCACCTATGCAGACTTCCATCTTTCAGTGGTTTCACTGATAGTTTTGTTTTTATAGAAATTTTAAAAATCGTTATCAGCTTCAGAAAGAAACTCATGTTTCTTAAATGAACAGTGATGAAATGTTTTGCCTCCAGGTTTGACTTTTCACTATAAATACAGTAAAATATACAAAATTCAGTGAAATATTAGTTGCCAAGTCTCTGTGGTTGCTTTTCTTTGGAACCCTGGAAGGTTCCACAGTGGATGTTCAAGTCCTGTTGTGATCTAAGTGGAAGAAACTGGAGTGTTTGCTCTGAAGCAGCAAAGCTAAGAATAGTTTTAACTTTGCTAGGCACTGCCACTGAAGAAACTGGTCATATTTCTGTTGGAGTGCTGTAGGACATGTTCCCAGGGGATGGTATGCAGTCTGATTTCAATATAGCCAAACACTTCATCAGTTTTTAATGGTCTTATTAACTTCACTGGGATTACTCACACACCTTAATTTATATATGCCCTTAAATTCTTTAGAGAACTGAGTTATATAAAGCATCCTGAACAGAAAAGCTCTCTCATGCTTTTCATATTCCAAAATATATGTTGGGAACTGTAGTCTTTCACTATGATTTCTCAGGCCAACATTTGCCAGATTTCATCATGGGTCAAACGCATCTTTTTCACACACATGCTACTCGTGCCTCCTTCTGTATTTTCTGACAGCTCCCAGAATTCAAGACCCCTCTCACTGCACTGCCTGTCACAGAGAGCTGTTTCCTTTCTTAGAAAAGCCAGCCTTACTAGAAATGTCCCTAAATTCTTGCCTGGTTTGCTGCTCTGCTCCTAGTAGCAAAGTTCATGGTGGAACTCCTGAAGTTTTCAGTGACAGATTTCTCTCCAACTGTTTTTGGGGAAATGGACCTGAACAGTAATGCCAGCATTCCTTTCATAGGTGTACAACTAACCTTAGATTTTCAAAGAAAATGGAAATTTTCCCCATTATATTCTGAGTTTATTTCTTCTGTAAGTTAGGCAATGACTGTTGTTTTTAAAGAGCTGTCCTGGCATTGAATTTTTGTTCAGAACTTACTCACAGAGAATAGGCACAAGAGTGTGTTAGTATCTCAGGAAAGTGTATCCCACATTCCCTTTATTCCTAAGTGAAGCCCAGGAGCAGGGACTTTGAACAGCCTGCAGGCAAATCCACTGTCACATCCCCATGACCCTTGTTCCCTGAGTTTCAGCAGAATGTCTCTTCCAGCCATGGTTCCACATGGTGGAATCACTCATTTGTTTGGTTACAGGGACGCTGCCTGTTCACTCCAGAGGATCTGGCACTGTGGAGAACCATTTGGAAAACCAGACCCCTAGATAGGGCCTTCATTTAAACAGCAACTCGTAACAGTAGTAATGGTCTACAAAAGAGCCTAAAGAACTCCCTTCATCTGCTCTCCTCACATTCCCTGACTTCTTCTTAACCAATATACTGAATATTTGCCTTAGCAGTTCAAATCCTCGAGTTTTCAGCTGTCAGAGTTGCTAACAGCTCCTCACCAGACTGAGTGCTTTTGAAATGGAAGATTAACCAGGCATCTTTCTTGATGGAAGGGCCAGTTTCCTCTTAAGAGCACAGCCAGGAGGAAAATGAGACTTAAGTGTGTATGTGACTTTATAAAGTCCTCACTATGATACCAGCAGGATGGCAAGGCCAAAAAAAGCACTTCTCAGAAAGATTTTACCAGCCTTTATACTGCTTTCAGTATGGGCTTTTTAAAGCTTATTGGGAATATTCACATCATTTCCTGATGGTTTGCTACACTGTTATGTCCTACATGGTCCTTACAATCTCTCCCTAAAATCTATTTTTTTTTTAACTGGCATATCCTAGACAAAACTTCTTTCCTGTCTATGAACAGCCATCTGTGAAGCTTCCATTTAAGACATAGCCAAAGAAAAACAAGTCATTTGTACTTTTCCTCCCTCTCAGACTGTTGTTTTATTTCACACTTGCTGTTCTTTGGGAGATTTGCCTTTTTTTTCCCCTTTCCAGTCATTTTAATGATTGCTCTGGCTGTCATGGACTCACTGTATTCCACGGGTGCCCTCTGCTTTTGTGACACACTGATTAATAAAGGTGTAAGGTCACTTTGTTCTGTTTAAAGGTTTGTTTACAATCTCTTCCCTATTGACAGACAACATTTACATCAGCCTGCAGCAACTTCAAGTTCTGCATTATGAGTACTGGAGAATCAGAATGCAATGAATTCAGTCTGTCTGTCTGTCCCATGGGACACTCCTCAAAATTTATATATTTTTTATTTATTTAGAATATGAGAAAATGCGCAGACAATGTGGCTCTCTTTTTACTGATTTTGTACTAATTTTGGCTTTGGCTTTTCCATGTACCACCCAGGTTGTATTTTATTTGGAGGCGTTTTCACAGGGCTCCTCTCTACTTCAGAGGACTCAAATAACAGTAAAAAGCATAGTTTTTCCCCATTTCCTTTGCAATGTGAGGCTGGAGCTGTCACTAGAGCCTGTATAATTGCATTTAGACATTGAATTGTTTAGGCACTCACATTTATCTCAAGAACAGGGTATTTATTTTCTGGGACAAACACAACCACCCTCTCTTTTGCCTCTAATGCATGTGAGAAGCATCCATAATTAGTCGTGAAACACCACAAAAACTCCAAGTTTGAGCATGTGCTTCTTTGCTTGTTTGTGTATTTATGTATATATACATACATTTTTATGCTGGCCTGGTTCTTGGATCAACAAATCCCTTGTTCCAGCTGAAATGCACGGGAGGTTAAGGTTCAGAGTCTCTCAGAATGAAGAATTCTTTTTGTACACTTCAGCAAGTTAGATGGTTTTGCCTCTACAGTCTTGCACTCCAGTCATAATTTCAGGGAAAGACTGAACAGATACAGAGTCTAAAATGTCATCCATGGCATGAAGAAAAGCAGAAGTGATATCATAACCAAAAAGCCAAAGGAAACATAAATATCTCCATGTCAAGATTCTCAACTGTGTAAATCCTCATGGCTCCACTCATTTCATCAAAACTGCCAATTTACAACAGAAGGGGATTACCAACTCTTGGAAAAGAAGGAGGTGTAGTATCCCACATATTTCTATCTGTAGGATAGGAAGTTCATTACTGTGTCTTCAAAGATATTCTAGTTCATCTCTTTATAAAAAAAAAGTCATTTAAAGTGTTGAAACTTAGACTTGGACAAATACCAATCTCTGTAAAGTCAGACCTTTAACACATCATGGTATAAAGCACTGCACTGAGCTGGAATACTTAAAAATATTTGACACTGCTTGTAAAATCATATATAGGACTTGGAGTTAAAGTTCCTTCTGTTATTACATTTCCTGTCTCCCTTTTTATGCCTTTTTTTTCCCTTCTTCCAGAGTAAAATCTTCTCAAAGCCTCTGCTTCAAATAAAAGCAAAGCTGGTCCCAGATGTCACTAATTGGGAACAGGTTGGCAGAGAGATTTACACAGAGATGCCTGAAGTTACAATTCATCCTGTGGGATCTGACAACAGCCTGTTTCACTGGGCTTTTTCATTGCAGTTGTATGATAATAAGCTTTAACTAGTACCCAGCAAAGCACAGAGGATACCTTTAAACAGGAAAATTCCATTAATACAGCTCTTTCTAAATGCTCTCAGTGTTTGCAATATACCAAGTAAATACCTCCCTTCTAGCCAGGGATTTGACAAGAGCACAGATTGAAAAAGAAATAAATTAATCAAAGTCTTTTTTTTCTTGACATTTGACATTTAAAGACTAAATTCAAATTGAAAGAGTTGAATGCCTTTCAGCAGATCATTAGTTAAAGAACATTTTAACATTAGTTTTCAGTAATAAACATGATCTTTGGAGAGGGAGGGAGGGGTAAAGGGAATTGTGGCGAGTTAAGATGTAGATTTGGGGTTGCTGCTGGGATCAGCAGGAATTTTGTCATGGATTTCAAGGGTCGGAGGATCGAGCTAACTGCATTAGAGCTGCACTCCATGAATCAACAGGAACACTTCCTGCCCACAGGGCTCAAACAGGCCAGGCTTGATTTGAAATCTGGTCCCCCAAAAAACAAACCCATCAAATCACAAATGACCAAGGCCGTTCTGCACTTTGACACCCCAGCTCAGTGCAGAGACCACTGAGGGCAGCTACCAATTCCTGCCACCGCACTGCAACCCACTGATAGTGCCTGAGAGGGCTCCCTGTCTGCTACTTATTCACCTGATCAAGGCACTCCCACTGGTGCTCCACTAGAAATGTTTCCTGGGTATTTACAAGGCTTTTCCCCTCTGCTCCAGTGTAACACTGTAATTGCACAGGTAAATTCTGGCACACTCCAAGAGACAGGATTTTGTGAGCCCTCTCACCCATTGCCCTGTGTTTCATTCACACCGGTGCTAATTCTAAGACACAAAAACACTTTAGGCTTTCTTTCATTTTCTTTACATTGTGATCATATAAGAACTGGGTCCATTGAAGTCCATGGCAAAATAATCCTTTCTTCATGGGAAATAGGATGCAATCCACGTTATGTGAAACATTTTGTGTTGTGGAGATGACTTTAGACATACTCTGTCCTTCAAAGAAAAGGAATACTAATAGGCAGTTGATATGTGCACATATACTAATTAACTATATAGTTATTATTCTAGGATGGCATTCATTAATGTTTTTGTTTTTTTTAATCTTCATTTCAGGGTCTTGTGACCATTAAGATCCACATCTGAGTCGTGCAGCTGGGATACAGTGGTTCTGAAAAGAAAGGTTTTAAATAGTGAGATCCCACTGTCTCTTTCAAGGTCCCTTTCTGTCAGTAGATCCACAGGTCGTTATAAATATTCTGATATGTGACACCAGAGACTGACTCCCTTTCCTGTCAGTCTTGGACATGCTGGGATGTATTGTGGGAGCCAGGCAACCACTGGGCATGGAGGAAGGTGCATTCCCTTTGGAAGCCTCCCAGAGGGAAGGGAGATGGAATTTAAAATCTAATTTCAACAAAAATTGAGTTTTTACTTAAAAGAAAATAGATGTAAATTTTGCTCTTAGTGCAACTGGCAGCTGCACCTGAATTCTAACATGGAATCATACTTGTGTTGTTTTACAACAATTCTATCATTTTTGTGTTCATCTAATCCCTGGTTTCTGTACTGGGTTCATATAAAATCTCCAAAGAGAGGAGCTCAGGAGGCTTAACCATGTATGTGAAACAGAGAAAAACAAACTGAAATCTTCTTGTAGCAATTTTGCAGAACAGGCAAGTGAAGATACCAAGTTTTCACCAGTCTGTTTTATGGGATATTTCAAGATCTCAGAGGAAGTGTTCAAAGTACCCTTCAAGCTCAGAATGTCTCCTCTTCAATATTTAGTGAGGAATGCTGGGTCTGGCTTTGTGGCACCCAGAATGTGCTCAGAGCATTCCTGCAGTCACTGTTAGTTACGAGTCAGACATTAAAATCATGATGAAATGAAATGCACACACTGAGATTATTGTGAGGATAAAATCAGCATTATAGCACTCTTACCATTCCCTCAATCTTCCAGAAGTACAAAGCAAAGAAGTAAGAACCCTGAACATCTCCATGTCTTAAACACCTTAAAAGCCAGTGTTTGTGCTTGTACCTGCTGTGCCTCCTTTCAAACAGCCACTGTGGCTCCCCAGTGAGGAACAGGAGAGAGGGCACAGCACAATCCTCAGGCTGCAGTCAGGTCATGCTGAAACACACCCACAAGGGCATGGGGCTCCAGGAAACAGGGCAGTGCAGCTTCTGCTCCAGACTAAAGCTGTCAGTGCTCCTACACCAGCACTTTGCAACCACCTCACAGTCTGAATTTCCAACAGATTTGCTCAGGCCCCTCTGATGTACTGAGGGCAATTTTTAAACAATATCAGAAAAATAATAGAGCCTTTCTGGCAATTTGCCTCAATCCAAACACGTACCATCCAAACACGGGCAAGACAGGAATGGTTTGGTTACGCCATGTCAAGAGTGGTGTATGTTACTCTAGGAAACAGATCTCTTTTGCAGCGAGGAATTTAAACACAAGTGTAACTCTGAAGGGTCTCAACAATGCTCTTCATCGAACAAGACAACTCGTTGACAGGAATGAATGAAGCCCCAATACACAGGAACTGGTGCACTGTCTGGGGATTTCACTCATATGCTAAAGTGGAACAAATTCCAAATGCCATCCAGCACACTGGCTACTAACATTATTTATTAGAGCTAGAGGAGGGGGAAAATTAAAACAACAAAGTTATTATCTGATGTTGGGAGCAAAGTTCTTACTGAGCTTTCCCTCCTTCACTCCAAACTTCAAAAATACTCTTATTTGAACTCAAAACTTTTGAGTTTTCCCCTTATTATTTACAAGAAGGGCAGACCAAGAACTAGGCTGTTGTCTACTACCTGATAACTGTTTCATGGCACATTAATCTGACATTAGGAACTAAAGTGATTTTGAAACTTTACAGAAGATTATTATTATTGGGGGGTCAATATATACTGTAAACAGGAAATAATACAAGCAAAAGCCTTAATGTAGGAAGAGAATTCCTAATTTTATCAGAAATCTTGTACTGGATTGCTAGATGTAATATATGCACATATATATAAATATATAAATTTTATAATCTGTCAGCAGGAGTCTGTAGGTGAATTCAGAGTCTTGGAATGCTTAACTCTCTTAACTGTGAGCTGCACAGGCATGTCAGTGATGGACATCTGGATAGACAGGGAATTTTTGCTGGATAAATTCACTATTTATCCCTTCATTAGTAGTTTTATGCTAATACAACAGTATCGTTTTCAAAATCCTAAACTTGCAAAAATCTCAAGAAGTTGAACAAAAAAGAGGATTAGCTGCTGTTAATAGCACTAAGCTGGAGTTATTAATATAAAATATGCTTTTCTTAAATCCCTGGAATCCATTAAAGAACACACTGTGTTGTGGCTGTGAGGGACTGAAGGCTAATCTAATGCATATGCTTTGGGAATGCCCATTCATCCATCAATTCTCAGATGAAATAGTTGAGAGCATTAATATAATCCTGGACACCAATATTCTTACAGATCTTAGACTGGGTAGCTTGAGGTTTTGAGAGATATATACCTTAAGGAACTACATAATGTTTTGCTGAATCTAAACCCCCCAGTTTATTCTTCAGGAAAAGCCATTCTAAAGGGTTTCCCATTCTGGAGTGCTCCAGGAGCCTCTGTGAGTCAGCAAATCCAGAGAGCACTGTTCTGCTTGAAGGAGCAAAAGAATAGAGCTATGGAACAGTCCTGTTTCCTGGAAAATCATGATTTACACCAGCTTGGTTTTGAATTCTTTGGGTTTTTTTCTCATGGTAGGCTTTTCAAACAGAAACATGAGTTTCTACTCACCCTGTATTGAAAGTATGTATGGCAGCTTAATAACCTTAAAGAAAAAGGGAAGAGATAAATCCCTAATTAAAGTGCAAAAGTCAACATAATTTTTTACTGGGATCATCCCTCACTGATATTGTCTGTATGGTTTTCTATGTTCCAGTTTTCAAGGACAACAAATACAATGAAATGTTTAAACCAGACTGCAGTTCAGTCAGATTTAGAAGCCAGGCTCCCTTAATGTTTTATGAAACTATCAGCTCCAAATACTTCCTTGGATATTGAAATTGCCTCATAACACAGAGCACCACATGCCCAGCAGACTCTAGCTGGGTGACTTCAGTCTTTATGGTTCTCAAAACAAGAAGCACTTTATTTGCACTTCTCAGGAGCAGGGATTCAAACCAGAGGGCCTTTTAGCCCCATTTCTGTTTCTAACAGTTCCATGAGTGGAAGTTCAGTAAAGAGCAATGGAGAAAAACCAGACTTTTCCTTCAGAAGTCACTCAGCCTCCAATTATATTCAGGTCATGCAGTTTCCTGAGTTTAATGGAGTTTTTCTGCTTAGTAATCTTGAATGGATTTCTTTTCCAAGTGCTTGTCCACATTCCCCTAAAATCCCAATAAAATATGAGCATCCACAGTGCCCCTTGGCGAGTGGTTCCATGGGGCTACTGCTCTCTGCATAAAGAACTACCACGCTGCCTTTGCTCTGAAGCCAGCTCAGCCAGCCTGCTTTGATGGCCCTGGGTCTTTGTGTGAGAACAGACAGTGAGCAGCTGATGTGCATCAGCTGTGCCCTGACAGCCAGGATTCTGTGCCTCTGTCAGCAGCTCCCTAAATCACCCTTTTCCCAGTGAAAAATGCCTGGCCCAGGAATCCCTCCTGTAGAAACTCCCTACCTTTGTTACCTTCTCTGAGTGTTTCCAAGTTTTAATACACTCCTTTTTGAGATCAAGGGATCAGAACTTGCATTCATACACATGGCTGAGCTATAAATGTACACAGTGCCATAGTGGTGTTCTCTGTTTTGTTTTCAATCCTGAAACTGCAGAACAGTTGATTTGGTTTTATGACTGTCATTGAGCAATGAATCAATGTTTTATGAAACTAAAGATCATAACCTTAGAATCCTGCTCTTGAGTGGGAACAGCTGGTTCAGTTTTATGTGACTCCAGAGGTTTTTTTCACCATGTGTATGACTTCACATCTATTTACTCTGAATTTCAGCTGCCATTTTATTGCCTGGTCACTCAGTTCTATAAGCTCTTCCTCATGGTCTTCTGTTCTCCTTTCTACCCTCAATAGCTTAGTATCTTCCACAAACCTTTAATCTGCATGTTCACCTCTGCTTCCAGGGTATTTATGAATTGAAGGGAGCAGATCCTGGTTTGCAAATGACCAGTCCATTGTAAAGTTGTCTTTTTACATTTAGTCCATAACTTAGTGGAGTGTTTAGCTCTGCAAGGGCCTCCCTTGTTGTTCTGTGGTGCTTAAGAGCTCTCAGTGACAGAGCTCATCAAACACATGGCATATCTACACAGACCATTCCCTGCCACAACATGGCCCTATGATTCCCTGGTTCTATTATGATGAATTATTGATTTGGACATGATGGTCCTAGAGGTCTTTTCCAGCCTTAATGATTCCATGATTCTATTTCATCAATGGTAACCTGGATTGCTTGGCTTTTACTTTCACTGGAGTGTACCATCCTGTAAGCCAAAAACGCAGCTTTTGCCAAAAATGTAAAGTCAAATGATTCATTCTTTTTCTTTAATTCATAGAAGATTCATTATGAAAACCTAGAAATCTGGAAAATTAAAGTTGTCTAGGAAGCAAACAGATAATTATTTGAACTCTCTCTAGCCAGATGAAAGGCTACTTAACATACCTGGGAAAATCTTCAAAGAACAATACATATTTAACTGTGAATATTTTCCTTCCCTATGGTAGAACTTGATTTAAAAATAACTGCTTTAACTACAGATCCTCTTTGAAGGTGAAACCCACAGCCAGTGTCCCACAGCCATCTGTTATTACCCTGTATCCTCTCCATACCACATTGGTTCATAATCGCTAGAAAGCTCAAGCTAAACTGATAAATATTCTTTTACTACTGTCTGAAGGACAACTAGTCTCCTAGGCCCATCCATGAAAGCTCGCTATAGTGCAAAATCAAACATGAGTAAAAAAATACTGTTTGGATCATGATATTGGATACATTTCTTATTAGTGTTTGTATTAAGACTGGTTATTTCTGTAAAGGTATTTAATTCTTGCTGAACTCAACATGAATTAGCACCTAAATATATTTAAAACTTCACCATGTAGGACAAAATAGAGAACAGAATTCCTTTTAGAGGCCAAAAGCACACATGTGCCAAAATATTCCTGATTAAAATTTAGGACAGAGATGAACACACAGATGGGGGACAGGCTGGCAGGAAGATGGCAGTGTTCACAGAAACAGCCTGTCTGGTCTGTAATAACAGCTGAGCTGCCTACCCCCCTCTTAGTGAGTATTTTCAGTTTTTCTGTCTTTGATCAATAATAAGTCATTCATCAAAGGAACTGTCAGTAAATTCAACAGGTGCACAAAGGCAAACAGTGCTGGCAGAGGAGACAGAGATTAGTGTCCTGGGTGTGGGCAGCAGCTTTGCCTGCACAGAACTCTTTAATTCAATTTCTGTGCTTTTAATGAAGAGGAGTGTAGTACAGATGTTTTGCAGAAAGGAACTGCTGCAAGACCCAAGGAGTAAGGAACGTGAGTTTCTGGAGATGAGCTGTTCGTGTCTGTTGGTAACAGCCAGGCTTTGGCCAGCACTGAGGTTGCAAACCATATGGTGAACGTCACAGACACTTGGAAAACACTGCTGGGAAAAGTCCTGGAGACAGCAAGGAGCATGTTCCAGCTCCAGCACCCGTAGGACACAAGGCAGCTACAGCAGCACAGTGAAAATCACAGGCTTGTAGGGGCAGTTGCTGGGACTTGGGCAATAAAAGCTGTGCAGAGTGAGGAACTTCTTGTCCTTTAGTGGCTACAATAAGAGCTCTAACTGAACACTAGTGCATGGGGGAAAGTGTGAGGCGTTTCTTTTGGGTTTTTGAGGGGTTTTTAACTGTAATCATTTGAGACTGCAATGAGTTGTAGGCATGATTCACTTGCAGGGCATCTCAAACAGAAACTCACCCTTAGCATAAATACATTTTTTGTCTAAAATGCTAGCAACACCCAGCATCTATTCAACTTCTTTCAAATAATTCCAAGAGGCAGGCCAGTGTCTGTTCCCCACACAATCAGCAAGTAGATATTCAGTGCCCCATAACATATGATAGCCAGATGTGAGAACTGAGTGGTGGAAAAGCAATCCTGTGCTTTTAACACCCCTGTGAGCACAAAGCCTAAGTTACAATGCTGCACTGATAGTTAGGCTGCCACTAAACTGCTGTGTTAGGAATACTCTGTCTCTGATAAGGGAGGCTTATCTCCAGTGCACGTTTGAAATTCAATTTCCCTGCCTCTTCAGTGCACCATCCACGGGATCAAAGAACTTCCTAAAAGAGAAGAATCTTCTTAAGAAAAAACTTCTGTAAGTGAAGAATCCCATTAGAAATCCCTCCTTTCTCTACCCAAACACTGGAACTACAAACATTGCACCTCAGCATCAGATAAGGACTGTTGTGGGCACAATAGAAAACCTGACCCTCCTTACCCAGGGATGGCAAATGCTTCCCACTGGGATGCTCTTAAATCCTGCTCCATCCTAGGGAGCCAATGTCAGTGGACAACAGATCAAATCTGCAAATGAGTATTTACCTCAGCATGTTACAATTTCCTGCCTGCAGCCCATTCCTGCTCCATGATACTCCAACTGTGTCACTGCAATTTCCTTTCACATCTAACTCTGCTGAGGGATTCCTAGTTGAACTGGTGTAATCTTTGTACATAAAAGGGTAAACTTCAAAGGCGAAAAGAAAATAAACAGAGGCAAAAGGGAAGTTATATTATCTAAATTACTTTTTAAAACTAAATTAAATTGCTGTTTTGCTTTCCCAGTGCTTTCACACTTCTGTCCCTTGCCCATTACTTTCACAGCCTGGCCCAAATTCAATAGAAACATACATGTGCAAAAGATGATTAACTTCCATTAAGGCTTGTGCCAAAAGGCCCCTGGATAAGGGTTGGCCTTAGCTGCTCTCAGGGCCCTACTGAATTAGATGGCAGTGGTTACATGCCAGGCAGCAGGTGGGAGAGACAACATACAGATTTCTCAACCTGGGGTAAAGCGAAATTAGCAGTTCTTAAGACTTCAAACGTGAGACAGAAATAATATATGAAGCCAGTATCATTGCTTGTTATTTTGCACATTTTCCAAAAAATTTTAGTGCTAAATTGGTGACTGGCACAGGAAACTCCAAAATGATCAGACACAGTTGCCTCAGTTATTCCCAGAAACAGAAGTTACACTCCAGAGGGTGCTCAGCTTCAGCTTTAAGTGACGAAGGCATGACACATGATAGAGAGATTTTGTATTATGCCACAGGAATGTTTATTATTTCCTAAGCACTGGGAGAGTCTGTGAGCTGGAATGTGACATGGGCAAATACACATTTCTCTGTGTGATGGACCTACTGTAACAACTAGAAATAAGCAACTTGGAGTCTGTCACTAAGGAAAAACATAATTTAAAAAGATGGAAGAAGGATGGATTTTTTTTTTTCTTTTCACAGTTTTAAATAGCAAGTTGTGCTGCAGCTACACACCTTCATGGCTGCCTCAAATTGTAAGGGAAACAGTTTCCATACTCTTGACAAGGTGGGAATCACGAGATTGTAGATCTGTTCTTCATATATCCAAAATAACCTGGAATATTCTACCTCAGCTGGGAGAGGGCAATGTCTCACAGCAGCAGAGGACAAAGAACACCTTCCCTGTCTTGCAGACAAAGGTACCTTTCCTTCTCTGTCCCATAGGACTGCTTCAATTGTAGTCTTTTGGTACTATTTATGCATCTTGAAGTGCTTTTTCCTAATTAAATGACAGAGAGATAGCGGTTCTGCTCACCTGTAACCACCAAGAATGTGTAACTTCTCAGAATTTTTTTTGAAAACCTACATGTCATACATTATATGGGTGGATTCATTATGAAGGTAGAATGATTAATTCTGTCAAGAAAATCACTACTGAGTAAATTTTGAAAATTCTGCTAAGTTTTGGAGCCCTACACTCTTCCCAAAAGGGATTAAAACTTAATGATTTTGCATAGAAGAATTTGAGTCCATCAGTTTTTTGTTCTCAGTGGACAGAGTTACTTTTATTACAGTATTCATGTAACATTTTTTCCCCTTTGCTTTTTTCTTTCATTTTCTTTCATTCTTTTCCTTTTCCTTTTTGTTATGTTTTTGCTTTCTCTTTCCTCTGTCCAAGATCTTTTGAGACAAATTTAATAATATGGAAGAACAAATGAAAGAAAAGAGAAAACAAACTATGGAAACTAACAATCTATTTTGCCTGTGTATTACTTCAGAAATGGCTTAGAATGTCTAACTTGCTTTGATAATTACACACAATTAGAGAATGATTATGTCTGGAAGTGACTTCTGGAGACCACTTGAGACTCCCTAAAGCAGAGCCACCTAGAGCTGGTGGCCCAGGACGGTGTCCAGACAAATGCAGAATTATCTCCAAGATTCGGGATCAGCTGCTCTGGCAACTTGTTACAGTGCTCTGTCATCCTCATGGGAACGGCTTCTATCCCAAGTACAAAAGAGCAGCCCCATCCAAAAATGGCTCCCTACACTGTTCTGTAATGAAATACAAATGTTTAGGCAAAACCAGAAAAGCTAACCCTGAAAAGTCATGTTGGCAGTCAAACAAACCATCACAAGAATAAACTGCTCACTCTACTTCATATCTACTTGTATATCCTTATCTACTCTCAGGGATACTATTCTCAGCTGAAAGTTTCAGCCTCTGTTTATTTTCTGTAACATGAACATGTAGATAACTCTACATATTCACACTCAATACCATCATATCCTTAGATAATATTTTAAGCACTGATAAGAGAACAGAGGACACCAAAGCACCGAGATCCCACTCTTGACTTCAGTGCTTTTGAATGTGGACATTAACCACTTTGAATCAAAACTCACAGTGTCTCTTGAATGCACATCTCCTTCAAGATTTCAGAAAAAAAAATTACATCAGTTTAATCAGATCAGTGAAGTTGTATATTGATGCAGCATGATGACTATAGTATGTATTATACACATATTTTCTCCAGAGATTCAAAAAAATACAGCTAATATTGAGAAACCATGAAAAGTAAGACTAAAAAAAGACTTGCATCTAATTTGTGCTCAGTTTGCTCAGGGCCTGAGGCTGCAGCATCCAAATCTCCTCTCTCCCTTGCACACAGTCCCAATTGGGATCACGGGATGACAGAGCTGTTTAGGCAGATGGACAGAATTTGATTATTCTGTGCTTCTAAGACCTCACGTTTTAGCATATTAAAACTATTAAAGTGGCTCCATTCTAAGGATAAACACCCATTCCTAGACACAACAACAGCTTTTGTTTGCGTGAATGCTTTTTGCTGAATCGGAGCAGCATTTGAAAACCATACATTCTTTGTTTAATGTTCCCTGCCAGCAATGAGAACACCATTTGGGCTACAAGCTCAGTGACATCACTGCAGAAGAATGAAATCATTTTCCCATCTACTTAAAAAAAAACCTGGATAGCATCTAGAATTTTACAAAGGTGATCTCCCCTGGCTGTTCCCAGGATGCACATGTGTAGTGATTGACATTTCCTAGTGGATGCACCTCCTGTTTGCAGAGAGGTCAAACAGACTATGCAGAAGGTGGGGCACATAATTCCTTTTTCCTCTATGCACTGCAGAAAAAGGAAAAACAAAACTAGCATTGAAAAATTGCTCTTTGCAGGAAAATACAAGAATATGAACAACCTATTGGATCAGCTCAGGGATCCAATCTAGGTTTGTCCATCTATCAGAATATGCCACCCAGTAGAACTTGAAGTCCATTGTACCTTATTATCTTATATATTTTTATATCTGTATCTAGTGACATAAAATCTGTAGTATATTTATTATATATTGTTCTAGTCAGTTCTCCTGCTTTATCAGTCTTTATAATTTGATGTAATTATTTATCATTGGACTGTAGTACTGTGAAAGTCTCTTCAAATTTCAAGTAAGCATAGAAAATAGGTCTAAGCTAAGTATTTGTTTATATTATTATTTGCTTCTGAATTACTCTCATTTTGCAGAGTAGAAATTAAAGTGGAGAAAGCTTAAGGAATGCTTTTGTGGTCAGCCATGACATGTGTGGCAGACCAAGGATACGCAATCACGGTCCTCAGTGTTCTGAACTATTGCACAAACTCATTTTTTAAGAGATTCAAACTTTTTTTTCCTTTCTCATCTCCAAAATGCCCCTTTCTTTCGAATTTTTTCCTCCTCTACTTTAGAAATTTTTGACAATCGAAGCCAAGCACAAGGTATTGGATCATGTTACGTTACGTAATTTCTTAATTGGTTTGGGGTTTGGGGCTGTGACAAACTGGCTCTGAGCTTTCCCCCATCTGTCTCTACTTGTCTGAGCTCTTTTTCTCAGGGGCTACAATTTCTATTTGATAGGTGCCATTATTATTTACAGCAGCCATTGTCTTTCACCAAGTTTAAGGCATTAAACTTGCTTAGGGACTTCATCAGAGAAATGTTCTAGGTGCTGCTATTACAGAAAAGCACTTGCTAATGTGTCTTGTGTTCTCAGATTGCTGGGCTGGAGAAAGTTTGATGTTTCTGCTGTGTCCATAGACCCCTGGCACTTGTTTCCTGTGGAAATAGGACTTGCACAGTCCCAACTGCCACTCTTGCATTCCTGCTTTCCCTTCACAGTAACACATGGAATCCCTTACCAGTTTCAACCCAAATAAAAGACAGTTATACAGGTGCCTTTAACAGTTCACCTTACTAATAAATAATACTAGAATAAATAGAAATCAGTTATTTACTGCACTGGCTAAACTTGATATTCTTTTATTGTCTAAGCAGCTGATTTTTTATACTGAAATACGACAATAAAACAGTTTTCTAGTATGTAGGAAGGCCCTGGAGAAGGAGGCTGAGGCTTTTCTTTTTCCCCAAGCCATTAGTATGCTGAGCCATATTTATTAACTTTGGAGCACAAATGGAAGATATATTTTCTTTAGCATGAGTTGCATTTCCAGAAAAGGAAACCATGCACTATTTCTTTAAAATCTATTCAGCATTACTTATGTCTAACAGAGGGCTTTTTTCTGCTCCACTCTGATGCATTTCCTCATAAACTGAATCATTTCACAGGCTGTAGCTTATTTATATACAGGCTAAATTTAAAACTGATGCTGTATTCCAACTGAATATGGCAAGGGCTTTTGTCTTCAGTGAGGATGCAAAATCCTTTTCTTCCTCAAGTTTTACAATTAAGAATTTGAGTTTCATCAGGAAAAGATCAAAGAAAATCACAAGTCAGGAGAACATTGCTATGAGATCCTCTCTTTTCCCACACTACTCCCTTTTTGTGCTTCATTTATTTCAGCCTGGAATATAAATTGAAGTACATGCCCATTTGGCAGCCTGTGAATCTCCCATCTCTACACAACCTATGTCTGAATATGGTCATGCAGAAAGAAATTCGAACTTTTCTGTTCAGTGTCTCAAAAAACTACCCAGCCTGTAAGAGGACCAAGTCTCTCAAGTGTCCTGTATTAACTGAGCCTGTGCAGAAGGTGCCAATTCTTGTCCAACGGGCAGGTATGAACAACTAAATCAGGACTGAGCCAGGAAAAGGCTGTAACAGCTGTGTGCAAACAATGTCCTCCTCACAGAATATTGATGCATCGCCACACCTCTAAACCACAGGCAAGGACAGACCTACTGCAGGGTGAAAGGTGTGACACAAACTGTCTCCTTTCCCTGAGCTCAGTACCTGCTGCTCCCTGTGTTCTGGGAGTGGTCCCACTGCTGGACACACCTTCACTTCCAAATCACGGCTGCAGCCAACAGTGTAATCTGGAATTCCACCCAGAACTTCAGTGACCTCTGCTCTATTCTGTTCATAAATTACCCATCAAAAGGCTCAAAAATTAGAAGCACCAACTATCATTTTCAAAATTGACTCATATTTTCATTCAGCCATGCTTTGGTGTTTCTGATTTTTCATCAATTATTTACTTAATTATTTTTCTACTTTCTTATCTTCCCATTCTGTTTCTTGGTTAGATATCTGAAAACACAGATGATTCAGTGAACTAGTGTGGAAACTCTTTTCCCTTGGCTAAGACAAACCTTGCCACTAAGCTCTTTATCAATGAAATTCTATCCCATCCCCTCACATTAAAACTAGTTCTGTTCCACATGGGATGCCAACAGTAACTTACCAAACCAAAAGCCAGCAGGGAGAGACACTGCATGAAGTTTTGGTTCTGCTCAGGGGCTGGGTTTTCACAAGTTGTGCACCTTTTAAACACACATAGGTACACAGCACCAGACCTTCCTTGCTTTTGCCATATGTGACTTGTGCCCTCAGTTTTGTAGGAATTGTTTCACATCCCACTAAGGTCTCCAAAACAGAAAATCCAAGAGCCTTTAGGCTGTGCCTTAGTGCAGTTCATCAAAGCAATAAGCTGTTTTCCAGCTCCACACCAGCTGGATAACACTTGGCTGGCCTTGGCAGAATCTCTCATTCGTCAGTCATTTCAGCTTTCAGGCAAAAACATTTTCTTTGTAGAAATAAGCTTATGATCTCTGTCGGAATGAACTCTGGTGCTGGCCTTCCTTCCACAAAACTAGGATTTTGTCTTTTTTCTTTTTTTCTCTTTTTTTGAAGCCAGCAGGAGCTGAACAGATGGCTTTGGAAACTGCCCTTTTAGTTCTGAGTGTGTATATGCACCTATCCTTACACATTACATGCTCACAATACAGTGGGAGGCTAAAAATGGGTCCACTGTAATTCCAGTTATCCTAGTCTAGACAGTACTTGATTTCTGAGCTGGACTTGGGTAACTGCAGATACAAGGAGATCTGAATCTCCCAAGAATTTTCAAATCAAAATTGTCATTGCTCCATACTGACTGTTATCCCAGGGAATGACAGTGGATCCTTCTGCATGTGGCAAGACAAACAGCACTTGTCAGCCAAAAGATTTACTGTAAACTAATTATTTTACCCATTTACTGCTCAGCAAACTCCAGCTATTATGTGTCTGCACAGTTCTTTTAACTGAGTTTTCTCATATATTACAGTATTAAACTGCTAACCAGTTCTACTGTTTTCTCATATATCTTTTCACTAATTTCCTCACTCACCCAGATTCCAAAGCAGTGTCATTGATTTCAAGTATTTTAACCAATTTTCATTATATATATGTTTAAATCTCATCACTTAATTGCTGATGACAGCATTAAAACAGCAACTAATCTTTTAATGTTACCAATGAAAATAGTAACATCATTATGTAGCTGGCTGTTTGTTTTTGTCAATTTTTCCTGTATATGAACTATTTTCCAATCATCACTTCCTTCCCAGCATTTTCAAACAAGGCATAGCAAGAATTAGTTCTTAAATTGTATTGATGGAGAAAGGCCATAGAAAATTTAATATGGCTCAGAGCTAAATATTTTCATTTTTATATACTGTGTCATAAACACTTCCAGACTCCTTCTTTTCTAATGTATTGGAGCCATGACTACAATGGCAAATATTCTGTTCAGAAAGCCAGAGCACACACTGGAGCAGAATTTTGTTCAGGGTGATATGACAGTGATGTATCTGGATCCCCAGTATTTCCACTCTCTTGTACTAATGCAAAATGGCATCATTAGATTAGACCATGCATTATTATTTAAAAACTAACTTACTTACCCTTATCCCTGTTTTGTGAGGGCAGAAAGAAGGGACTGTTAGTTTTTGGAGTTTGGCATGAGTGGGCTTTGCCCGAGTTGCAATTGTGCAATTTCTACTATGACATCTAGAGGCTGCTGTTTATTTTCTGCGGTTTCTTCTACGGGCAAGATTTTTGTGGTTCTGCTGTGAGGAATCAGGATTGCTAATAAGAAGCCACAGGAATCAGATTTCCAGGGTGAGAGTTCAGTGTTATTCTGTTTAGCAGCACTGCTTTGCTGGGTTAGAGCATCACTGGCAAGAAACATCCTAAGAGTAATGTCCTCATTTCATAACTATAATAAATCTAGAAGGGGACAGCATATTGGGAAAAGGATTTAAACCAACAGAAAGTATGGTAAAGTCCTAAAAAACATTCAAAGATTCATGCAAAAATGGGCACAGATCTGTGGCAACAGGAGAGTAGTGACAGTGTATTTAACAGTTAGCTAAGAACAATAAGCTAAGCCAACCCTTAAAAAATCATGTTTAAATAAAACTTCACTTCCCAAAAGCAGTATCCATCCTGATTAAATGATCACCTGAAATACTCCTTGTACTCCCACTACATCCTCAGCCTTTAATTGAATAGACTGTCTGCTAGAGATCCAGTTTTCCCTGGTTCCACGTGCTGGCATCTGAAAAGCATTGCACTCCATTAATAATTGCAACAAAGCATGACAGAAATCACACACACAATTCACTGGAACAGACTTAACATGACATTTCTCCCCAGTTCATACAGAATATTTCTGTGCCTTGAGAATTTGGAGTATAGTGGTTTTGTGTTACAGGGCTGGGAACAAAAACAGTATCCTCACGAAATAAATGTGGAGGTGTATGTGAGGCAAATACACAATTACAGTAGGAAAACTCAGTTATTCTTGCAAATGGCATTGATGCTGCTGAGAGTTTTCTAGAAAATTCAATGATGTCTGATCCTACACAATTATTGAATTGTCAGTCTTGTTTGAATTTATTTCCAAAGGTTCCTTCATAGTACAACTGAGAAACCTATCCTCCTGCAACTCCATATAAACTGTTTTCAAGCAAGCAGGTATGTGATACAGAAAGGCTTTAATCACACAGTCCTTCCTGAAGGGAGCTCAAACATTTGACCAGGTCCAGCATCAAGTTAAGCTGTAGAGCTGTTGTGAAGTCTGCAAGCACCTCTTCACACGAGTTGAACAAAGACAACTCCACAAACTTTTCAGCACTTGCTTTATTCATTTTTTTTCTGTCAGGAAACTAAAACTTCAGTTAGAAAAGCTCAGAGATATTCAACACAGATCAAACCCAACTTCAGTGAACTACTATAGAGAGCCACTGGTTTATCCTCCCACCCCATTTGATGGCCTGTCTGTTCTAAGACATGTACCAGCCCCCTGAGATTGTCAATTTAATACAATATTTGTTAATACCCCAAAGACATCCAGACGTGAGTGAACCCCAGTCTGACAAATAAATGGGACTCCAAATGCTAATTCATTAGAATTTCTTGAATATCATCCCTTCTTGCTTCTTTGCAGTCTGGCTCATCATTAACACTTCAAGTGTGACCCCTCTCAGCTTCATCTTCCAACTTTTCCTCTATTCCTGTACCCCAACCACACTGCTTTTCTACTTCAGCTTCTACTTATCTGCAATTACTTCAGCTGTATCAATGTACAAAAATTGGAACATGTCTTTTTGCTCAGGATCATCCTCCTCCAAAACACTTCTTTAACCTTTTTTATGTTCTCCTTTACTTGGTTTTCTTCCACCTCTCCATCAAAAGGAACTAACAGGATGGTCTTCTCCAACCTCCTGTTTAATCACCATTTTGTACCAGGTAATAAAGTCGTATTAGCTTGATCCCACTGGGCCACTACTTCAGGTCAGCAAACAAACCTGCTTGAACAGTCCCCTTTCAAGAAATGCTTCCTTCAAACATCTTAAAATCCTGCTGACAATACCTCAAACAGTGCCTTCTTCCTTATTTTCACAGAGATGAGAATAACTCATTCCAGTCTACCTCAGCAAACACCTTTCCTCCTTAGCTTAGCAAGGCACCTTCAACCTGCTTCACCACAAAGTTCACTTGAAGGCACCACTCTTGCCAAGATAAAGAACAAGCCAACATCATCCAGATGGTTTTACCCCAAGTTTACATCCCAAATGCTGGCAAGATACACATGATTAGTTTGAGATCTGTTCCCATAAATGGGCTCTTTATCTTATTAAGAGTTCACAACACTGAAGGCCTCGGATTGTAAGCTCAATTGCTCATCTCACTCTCATTCTTTCTTCTGTTTCAGATCTTCTAACCCTTAGGGTTAGTCTTCTAACCCTTTTGACAGGCATCTCCATGTCATCTCTTTCCCTCCTGGATTTCATTTCCTTGTTATCTCCATCATCCACTTTCCTTACACAATTAGTTCCTTACACTGCTTCTCCATATTTTCTTCCTGTGTCTTTCACACGCCCATTTTTCCAATGACTGAGTGAGGATGTTTGTAGGAATATTTTCCCCCATACTTTCCCCACTAACTCTACCACGCATTCCTTTCCAGTGCCATGCCTCAGTGCTATAATCACCTTGATGCCTATAAAAATCCCACCTTCCTAGTCTCACTGTTCACAAAATAAAAGTGTTTCTGACCAACTTGACCACTTCTTCCTCTTTGCTCACCTTTGTGCCTGGATGCTTTTTTGTGCTTTAAGAAAATCCAAACCAAAAAACCAAAACCAACCCAATCCAAAGTTTTCTGCCCAGGTCATCCTTCTTCCCTCCCTAGAACCTGCTAAGTGTGCATCACTTGTGACCTGTGCTAACCAGCATTCCCCTCTGGCCAAGTTGCATAAGGCAGCATGGTATTTTAAGTGGTCATTTCTTTCCAGAAAGGCATGAATAATTTAAATATCACAGCTAAGCCTGAGACACAAGAGTTAAACAACCTATTACTGAATCTCTTAGTAAGTCCAGAGCAACAATCACGTTTAAAGATTATTACAATGTTTTCCTATGTGGCCTAACAGATTGTCCTTTGGTTTGAGTGCAGTGTTTGAACAGAGCAGGGAACAGAAAAAAATAATAAAACATGGGATTGTCACGTAAAATTTTTAATATGTCTACATACTTCTGTATAATTCAGGCTGGTTTATCCAGAACATCACCGGGTGCTTGTGTTAAACTGTGCATAATACTGGGCTGTTGGGATATTGGAATACTCTTCTTCTTTGAGGTAAATGTTCCTGAAATAAATAAAAATTTTAAAAAGCAGTTAGTAAATGTTTTTTCACTATTATGTAGAAGTAGTTTGAGAAATCTAAAGAAGATATAATGCATTAGCACCCATAAATGCACATAAATCATTAGAAATGGAATTTAATATAACTAGAACTTTTGCTCCAAAATGCACGCTACAGCTCAAAGCAGCAAACTTGGTTTTTTTCATCCTGAAATCACCCTCCAAAAATCTCACAGTAAAAAAAAAATTCAAATAAAATTTAAAAAAAAAATTAAGACAATTCCAAATTTTTGTTTTCATAGTAAGAAAGCATCATGCGTTGGAAATTCATTTGCAAAATGTATATATGCATAACCAAAAAGAAAAGAGAAAAAACCCAAAGGACTGGAAAAATAGAACACCAGGTCACCTGGGTTTGATTTTCTTCTGCTGCATATCCTTTCCCATTAGGGCAGACACAAGAGCTGCCCAGAACACATCCAGTGGTTCGTTAAAGAATCATCAAGTTCTGTCACACATAATGGAAATGCTCCATGTGTGTCATGATAGCTTAACCCTGTGCCACCAGAAACTGGCAGTTCTACTGATACCCATCCTTTTCTGTTTCAGAAGATTAAGACAAATTAAAGAAACATGTACTGTTTTACACCTAATAATATAATTTTCTGCATAGCTAACTGCACTGACTATTTTGCTAGCTATATGAACAGCCTGTTGTCAGTACATACTTAAAAATTCCAGCTAATTCATTCAGGTAAGTCAGAAACACTTCATGCCTACTCTTTGAAGACTGATTAAATAATACTGAAAAACACACTTCATATGAATCGATTTTTTTAACAAGTATTACCTTGCAAGAAGTACATTTAAAAAGTTACAAACACTACAAGCAGGAAAGCCAAGCTGTTGTGTCAGTAAGGTACAGAGCTTGATTTGAAGAACTGTCTCGGCACTTACTTTGCCCTCTGCTCCTGGGAGAGCTCTGAATTCATGAAATCCAGATCCCGGCGCTGCTCGCGGCGCTGCCGCTGCTGCTCCCTCTCCAGGAGCAGCTGGGCTCTTGCAGCCTGCACACGCTGCCTGTCCCACTCCGCGTCTCTCCGCCGTTCCTGCTCTTTCGTTCTCTACAGGAGCGAGAAAAAGGAGTCATTTTCTCCCTGTTCAAAGAGGGAGCTGTAGATGTAAAGTCTCTCTTTGTAAATCCTGTTAGCCAGAGATGTAACTTCTTGATGTGAGAAGCGCACAGACATCACAATACAGCCAACAGAGCGTAATAGCTGAGCCACCCACACCACAGGAGACCCAAACTTTTTGTAACTGCCTCACTTCTTGTCTGGCATTGGATACAATCGAGAAACCAGGCTGGCAAAAACCTCACTTTTCTTGGGTTGTACTCATTTTCTGCCAGCGTAACAACTTAAATGGGTTCACTTGAGGGTCATAGGAAAGCCAGGAAAAGGACAATTCTATCTTCAGCTTTAATAACAGCACTAGGTAAGACATAGTAAAGCCTATGGCATTGTAGGGATTAAAAGATAAAATCAGACACTATTCCTTAGCTGTCATGATTACAGCCTCTACACTGAGGGAGCCAAGTACTTTCCTACTTCACAATGCTTATGCCTCGACACTCCTGACTTTACAGGAAGGGTAGATCCCTTCATGTTGACTGCCCACTTCCATACACCTTTAGAGCAGCAACTATTAGCAATAATTAGTGTTTCTATTGTAACCCTATTCCAGAGACATCTCCCAGCTGTTCAGAGACATTGTGTTCACTCAGACTGAGTAAAGTTTGGGTAAAATGCAGATCCATGGAAACCCCAGGCTGATAATAAGACGTGCAGGGGAAACAATGGCATTTTTCTCCTACAAACGCTGTCTATAACAGTATTACAACCAGGAAAACAGAACATGCATGCGAGTTTAAATACCAGCTTCTCCAGAACTTGTTCCTTCTGACAGTGGCGAATTGCCATCAGCTGCTCCTGGCTCATCCCTTTCCACCTGTCCACGAGCACACGATCCCCCTGGGGACTGAGTGCTTGGTCAGGGTTTTCTGAAAGAAAGTCTCCTCGAATGAGGCTGGTAATTTCATCCATGTTCTCTCTCAATGTTTGAGACTTGTCCAGCTCTTTCTTGTAAGCTAGTTCAGCAGCCTAAATTCAGCGGAAGGAGAGAAGTGATGTTTATTCCAAGACAAAATATGAACTAAGGGATGAAACAAAGTGAACACTCATAACAGATTTCTTTCCAACCTGCATGCAGTTGGCAAAAGCATCACATACAAATACTGTGATCAGAGACACTGAGCTGTTGCTGCCCTCTAGTCAGCAAGGTGAGAATCAGGAGGGACAATTTTGCCAGAGGGTAACTTTAGAGAGGACAACTAGAGCCTTGGTTTCTTTGTTCACTTGGCAAAGCGAATCAAATCTATCTTCCAACTGCTGAAACAACTCTGGAAGTCAGGTGATAAGAAACCTCTGTGCAGACGCACCTCATTGTACTTTTGCACATTTGATTCTCCTTCTGTGTCTCCACTTTTTCTAAAAGGCAAACCAACCAACCCAGCCACCCAGTACTAATTTACCTGGATTCTATTGAAATCTTTAGTGGCTGTGCAGACAGCACGCATGCTTTCTTCTTCTTTGCGTTGTTCCTCCATAATCTTTTGGTCCATTTTAATCCTATACTTGTCATAAAGATCATCTAAATTAGATTGAAATGAAATGTAGTCAATATTCATGGACATGATGTGCCACATGAGTTAACTAGGGGAAGGGACAAGGGGGAGCTACAGACAAAGTAAGCTGAATTACAGAACTATTTCCAAATCCTACCATCAAAGCCTTCCATCTTGGGATTTCAGGTGACTCATGAATCAGTTTATTACACAACCTATCTTAACAGTTAATGTTAAAACGAGAGTATGTTAAGTACAGCAGAGAAGAACGTTTCATGACAAGCTAGGGAAGAAAAATCAGCATTATTCTGTCTGCTCCAGAGCAGTACAGATTGGATAATCTGGCCTGATGAAGTAAGCATACAAAACATAGCCAGATTTTCAGCATGCTCCCATACTTTATTTGACATGTAAACCAGAAACAAAACCTAAGTAATACTACAGTCATCACGTATGATTAAATACAGATTTCCTAAGGGAGAGATTGAATACATTAGAGCTGTAAAGTAGAAACTGCTGCAGTATTCCTAAAAGTTAAATACACAATAGACTATATCGTATTGTCACTGAAGATCTCACAATTTCAGAAAAAGGAGATTAAAACTTCATTATCTTTTCGTTACCTGCCAATTTTTGGTCAGCTAATGCATTCTTCCAGTCTTTCTGTTGCTGAAGAGACCACTCTCTTAACTGCTCCTTTTGGAACTTCATCCTCTGCTTATAGTTTAGGTCTTCCCCTGCAAACTTCTGCATGCTAGATATAGTACAGCGCGGGTCGGTGTCCGAAACTCGGGCGGGTCTGTCTTTCTTGAGGGCCTCTGGATCATTCAGGTCAAACTCACGCCTTGTTTCTGGTGTTTGATTCTTCTGAAACTCCCTCAGAGCCTTATTCATGTCTTTGATTTCATTTTTCTGTTGATCTTCTAGGAGGCACATGAGCCTGTCATTCCTCTTCATGTCATTAGCTAGAGAAAACAAACACAACGAAGACACAACTCTTACAGGTGCCCCTGTGGTATGGGAGGGCACATGTAAGATGAAAATTAGATTTTCAGGGTGAATAAACAGAATATAAGTCTTCAAACTGCTATGCCTTAGGAAAGAGTATTTGATCTATGAGTTCCAACCCAGCAAATATTCTAATGTTAGTAATATTTAATTATGAAATCTTTTCAGCTTTTTAAGTATATTTTATTAATGTTACAATAAAATAAATGCATATGGAACAAATGCAATAACTACTTCTAGAACTATGAGGTTTCATTTGGTGAACACCTGCAGGAACACATGAAATGTACTGTAAACCAATTCTTCCCCCTTATTCTTAATTTACAGCTACAACTGAAATACATTAAGCTGCTTATTAAAAAGCAAACAAAAATCAGGGTCCCAACTGAGGAATATCCATAGTTCCAATATCTTCCAATATCCATAGCTCTTCCATAGTTCCAATCATTTGTCTAACCATAGCACTAAAATAACTGGCTGGCACTAACAGCTTTATAGCTCCTTCTCATTTAATTAACACTAAATCAATTACAGCATTTTTAAGAAAAACAAACAACAAACCCCCATCTTAAACTAGCCTTTTTAGCTATTTAAATATAACTCACAAGGAACAATCATCTCCTCTGTTGCCAGACTCTACATTGCTGCTGGCAGTTTCCTAAGAGTCAGAGCCTGACAGGTGTATTTTCCAGTCAGGAAAACCACAAACAGCTGTAAAGCTCTTGGCAGCTCCACCCCAGCTCCTCTTGAAGCCCACAGAGAGCTCAGGCTGTGGGACCTGTTCCCTTGATGGCTCAGGGAAGCAGGCCAGACACAGAGCCACAAAGGGCTGGGAGGGCAGGGCACAGCACGAAATATCCATGTGGCTGTGTGTCTGACTCAGCAAGGGCTCCTCTTACAGCCCTACTCATGCTTCCAGCAACAATAATCTAGGGAGGATTCCACAGCATCCATATATTCTATGGAAAATGGCCAGGCAGGACATGGGCTCACTCTTCAGGAAAGCAATCAAAACAGATGAGCCACTATTATTCTGAAAAGAATAGTGATAAGTAATTAACTTGTGGGTTTTTTTCATGCTCCTTTATATTCAGGTCTCTAAATGATGTTATTTGTCAACAGGCATTAAGAGAAAACATTGAAAATTCCAGTCCATTAGGCAATGTATCCTAGTTTAATCACACCAATATAAATCTTAAGATGCCAAGGAAAATACATATTGTACCAATGCAGATGTATGAACATAAATAGGACAGAAACTGGATGACTGAATTCAGAGAATACATGAGGGGGAAAAGAAATCAGGAAGCAGATAGTGACATTTAACTGTTCACAGAAATATCACGGTATTTATGGGTATACCAAATTTTTCATCTCGTGCTTTTTCAATTGCTTCTTGAAGTTTCCTCTCCTTGACTTGCACATCCAATGCATCTTTATCAATCTATTGAAAAAAGAAAAAAAGGCAGCTCTTTGAGATACTATGTTTGAACAATTAAAACCAGCAGAGTGTCTATTACACATCACTAATGTAGGTAAGTTAAAATCCAGGAACAGCAATATTCTTGTTTGCTTTAATAATGGCACATCTGGTCTTGCACCAGATCAGATGAAAACACCACATTTACATGACCCATAGAGATATAAATGTTCTCAGCTCCGTTACACAGAATACTTTTCCCCATCACCACTGTAATTTTACATTCATAGTCTGCTTTAATTTATAAAGCAGGCAAGTATTTTGACAGTCAAGATGACAGGAAGTTGTAACAGTTCATATTTGAAAAAAACAGAGATGGTTCACTAGAAGTACATTGAAAAGATAACAGGGAATGGAAATGTTTCCAGAGAGAGAGGGGCTCAGGTGGGTGGCAGGGTGTGTCACCTGTGATGGGGGACGGCACAGAACACCCACATCCCTGGGAGCAGGACCTGAGCACAGCACGACACAGGGCACAGCACCAGATGGGACCAGTGCCTCCCTCTCAGGCCAAAGAATCTGGCCCCACCTTTGCTGGCAGACGGTGGCAAATTTGCAGTGCAAAAACATGGATTTTATTTCTTTTCTGTTACTGTCATTTAGTGTCTTTTAAAATAAATTGTCAAGGAACAACCACAATTCTTCAGGATTCCGGTCAACTATTTTGACAGCCTTTGACTGAAAACTACTCAGATTAAGACAGAAACATATCATGGCTAAAGATAAACATGGTTAGTGCTGTAAAGGACAGCTGACTGCAGCAATCAGGCAAAGAGGGAAGTTTGTAAGGCTGAAACCATATTCAATTCTACTGTCCAAGAACAACGGTGTCACGGGCATTAAATATCAGCTCCGTCAGAGGTCTCACTGGGAAAGCTTTCAGTGGGATTCTGCTGAGGGAAATTCAATCCAAGCTCCTTGGTCTGTGGCCAGGGAACAGACTGGCAGCTGTCCCTGCCCTGGCCCCTCACAGGGCACAGCCGGCCCTGCAGCTCCGACCGCGCTCACCTGAGCCTGGAAATGCACCCGAGAGCTGCACCTGGGCCCGTCCTGCCCGGCTGCCCCTCGCACGGCCCTGCGGGGCACAGCCTTCCCCAGCCTGGCCTTCCCTTCCCAAACCTGCCCTGGATCGCCTCCGCTCCGGCCCGCGCTGCTCGGAACGCCTGGGCGCGGCGAGGGACACGGTGCCCTCGGTCCATCCCCTCCATCCCTCCTTCCCTCCCCGCTCCCACCCCCGCTGCCCTCACCCCGATGGTGCGGAGCCGCGCGTTGAAGAAGCGGTCCCGCCGCAGCAGCTCCTGCTGGNATCCGCCCGCTCTCCGGGCTGTGGGGAGCAGCCCGGGCATGGGGTACCTGAAGCTGCTGGTGATGCAGGACTTCAAGTCGTGGCGCGGGCACCAGGTCATCGGGNCGGTCCATCCCCTCCATCCCTCCTTCCCTCCCCGCTCCCACCCCCGCTGCCCTCACCCCGATGGTGCGGAGCCGCGCGTTGAAGAAGCGGTCCCGCCGCAGCAGCTCCTGCTGGCGCCGCCGCTGCACCGCGGCCGCCTCCCGCTGCTCCCGCAGCTGCCCCAGCCCGCTCATGGCCCGGCACAGGGACACGGCCNCACACAGGCAGGGTGTCACCTCAGCGCTGCCGCATGGACACCCCGGGGTTGTGCCATGTTTCCCTGGAAAAGTCGCTCTGGAAGAGGGTCCCTGCTGTGTGGGCCGGCCCAGGGCAGCAGGGATGGTACCAGCACAGTGTCACCCACAAGTGCTGATCCCCTTCCTCCTAAAGCTCCTTCCTTCCATGGGATTCCATGTGGTGGTCTTCCTGAGGCTCCATCCACAAGTGGGATTCCATGTGATGGCGTTCCTAAGGCTCCATCCACAAGTGGGATTCCATGGGATGGTCTTCCTGAGGGTCCATCCACAAGTGGGATTCCATGTGATGGCGTTCCTAAGGCTCCATTCACAAGTGGGATTCCATGTGAAGGTTTTCCTAAGGCTCCATCCACAAGTGGGATTCCATGTGGTGGTCTTCCTGAAGCTCCATCCACAAGTGGGATTTCACCCTCCACTCCCCCATGTGATGGGAGGTGAGGGTTGTCCCCAGAGCCACACAGATGGGCTTTGCTTTGCATCTTAGTTTTCCCATTCTTACAGGCATTTAGTTTATGATTTAGATTTTTAGAACCTGTAGTTTCTTCACTTACCTGAATGAAGTAAGACCATGAATGTAAGCTCAATATATTTAAAATTGTTATAATGTTCTTTATCATCCTATCCACACTGTTCTGTATTGAAAAGTCTCAAAGTTATGGATACTTTTTCCAGGTACTTTTCCAGTTAGAAATCTGAGTATAGATAAATCCAGGGAGAAAAATGGTGAATATTACATAAACTCTAAACTGAGCCTTTTTATTTCTCTATTATTTATTTATATCTTTTCCTTCTGAAATTCTTCCTTTTCTGATATTTTTGAGAATAAGTCAAAATACTGCCAAAGTAGCCAAGTTTAAGGCTGAAAATAATTAAGCTGTCAACAGAAATGCTCAAGACTAAGGGGGAAAAAGAGAATTCCATTAGGAGAATTTTTGTGGAAGGACTATGAGCAGAGAGCTTGGTTGCTCATGGATCTGGGAAAGTGCTCGTGCTCTTCAGGAGACTGGAGTTGTAGTGGAAAAGTTGCTCGTGCAGCAAAATTTCCTCTCTGCATGGCAGAAAGGACACTGCCAAGGAAGGAGTGTGATGTGGCTCTCTCAGATGGAGAAATGATCTCTGGAGAAGCCTTTGGAAACAAATTAAAAAAAAAAGTTTACTAAAGCTGAGCAAATAACATCAGTTTTGTGATGATTTTATTACAGACAGACATATTTTCTGCTGCTGGTGTGTTGCGTCTTAGAACTGTGTTTCTTTATTTGCCGCATTTTTTCTTCAAAAAAATCACAGAATCACTGACTGGTTTGGGCTGGAAGGGTTCTTAAAGCCCGCTCAGTTCCAACCCTGTGCCATGGGCAGGGGCATTTTCCTTTATCCCAGGTTGCTCCAAGCCCCATCCAATCTGGCCTTGGATGCTTCCAGGGATGGGGCAGCCACAGCTTCTCTGGGCAACCTGTGCCAGGGCCTGCCCACCCTCACAGGGGAGAATTGCTTCTTAAAAGCATAAAAAAATACAGAATAAGCAAAAGAATTCATGAAGAATTTTGCAACTCTGCATCTATATTTTTTTAGCTAATTGTTAATTAAATGCCTCATTTCTGCCATGTCAAAGCAATGTTTTAAAATTTCTTTTAAGGAAAATCTAACATAATGGATGCTGTTAGCTTTGTGATGTGTGAAAAGACATCCAATTTGCGAGTTAAAAGTGTTCGTGAGCTTATTCATGGAGCCCATGTTGGAAGACCAGTTTCTTCTACAGCCAGTGTGAAGATTGTGTATTGTGAGGAAGATGGGGAAGAGAAGACATTCTCAAGAGTCATCCGTGGTAGGTAGTAGATTCTGCTGCACATCCTCTCTGTTGTCTGGTGTATAAAGATAGGGAGACAAAGACTCAACCTGGAATTTCTGGTGCCCGATATCATTTGAGAGCTGGGTGTGTTAATGCTTCAGTATTAGTACAATCCTTCAGTAGCATTTTGGTAGCGGTATAAATGAAAAAACAGACTGGGGCAAATTAGTTAAAAAATTGAACAAGTGATTTTTGTGTGTTCTTTGCACTATATCTGTAGGTATTCCCTTGGGATCTGTAAATGGTGTAGGCCCCAGGAAATGGGGCTGACACTTTGCTGCATGCACAAGCACTGGAGCATGTCAATACCATTTGAAAGTGTGAAACTGGAGTTTTCATACAGAAAAATGGAATTATTGAAAGGGATAGAGGAGTAATTGAAATCTATTTTCTTTGATGAAACTGCTCCCTTAAATCATATCACTAGTTTAATTCTTTTCCAGTGGATTTCATGTTGTACCCATTTTCAGTAGTAAGTTTTTCTTCCCTCCTTTAGGCAATTGTACTGAATTTCTCTTCAATGACAAGCCTGTCAGCAGATCTACCTATGTAGCTGAGCTTGAAAAGATAGGCATTCTGGTCAAGGCCAGGAATTGCCTGATTTTTCAGGTGAGCATTCAAGGTACTTTGTAAGGAAAATAAAATCTTCTTAGATTATTATTTTATAGAGCACACAGTTATCTGTTTGTTAGAAAAGGGGGCACCCTTAGTTAAGTAAAGCAGTTTTTTTTCCTGATCTCAACCAAGAACTGCATGATTACAAAATGGAAATAATGGGGTTTGTGTGTACAAGAGTGCACTAGTAAGAAAAAAGCTAATCTGAAAGAAATTGAGTGCTTGTATTATTCACAGGATATAAGAAAATGTGTGTCTATAAATGCTTAGTGTATTCAGTTCTAGGAGTGTTAGGAAGAAACTAATTTTATCTTAAAACACTCCTATTACTAAAGATGCATGAATATGTAAAGGATTTTTTTGTTAGGATTAAGGGATAGAAAACTCTGCTGGTCTGTTAGTTCCCGAGAATTTAATGACATTGGTCAGAAATGCCTTGCCCTTACAATGAATACATGGCACAAAATTGTCTTTTTTACAGTTGCTGAGGAAAATTGCTAAGGAAGAACTGATTTTTCCCTTTTACAGAAACATTTCCAGAAGTCTGAGTGGCTGAGTGATATTCCTTTGGGCACTAAATTTTTGCTTGGGTTTGAATCTAAAAGCATTTCCATCCACCTCTGTCCACTATAAATATATACAGAGATCAGTCTCTTCTTTATGCTCCTAAAGAAATTCATTAGGCCATAGAAGATCTGCATTATTTACTTCTTTTTGGCCCATTTGTTTTAGGGAACAGTAGAATCAATTGCAATGAAGAAGCCGAAGGAGAGAACTCAACTTTTTGAACAAATCAGTAATTCGTGGGAGTTGGCTGAAGAATATGAACAAAAAAAGAAGAAAATGCAGCAAGCAGAAGAGGATGCACAGTTTAATTATAACAAGAAAAAAAGTGTTGCAGCAGAACGCAAACAAGCAAAGATAGAGAAAGAGGAGGTAACTCAGTTATGGCTTTTTTTTGCTTGTAAAGATACTAGACTTTGTATCTTTTATGAGCTTAAATACATTTTCCTTAAAAAAACTCGCAAATTCCTGTTGGTTCTAATTTAGGGTTTTTTTCAGTATGGCATACTATATAATAATTTAGTATCATTTAAAAGAGTGGAGGAGTACATATAATAAAATCTAAATAAATGAAAGGATGGGTTTGCAAGAATAATTAAGTATTAAGTGTTTGAGTTTTATGATTAGTGCACATTACTAGAATTATAGCTATTGGGATATGCTCTTGTTTCACTTTTGACTTGAAATTAAACTGCTAATGATGGAAAATCATTTTTATAAATCATAAATGAAATTTTAATGTTGGTAGGCAGAGCATTACCAGATGCTAATCAAGGAACTGGATGAAGAAAGGATACAGCTGAAGCTTTTTCTGCTTTATCACAATGAAAAAAGCATTGACTTCCTGAAAACCAGTTTAGGTGAAAAGAATATGGAGGCTAATACCAAGAAAGAGTCTCTTTCTGCAGCAGAAGATGCATTTAGAGGCAAGAAGAAACTGCTTGGTGTACTAAACAGGGACCTCCAGCATATGGAAAAAGAAATGAAGTAGGTTTTCCAATTAGATGCAGGGATAGTTGAGTTGAAGTGTGGTGTGCACTGGGCATTGCTGGGCAGGTGTGCATGGCCTGTTACACAGGTGGGTGATAGCCCAGGGCTATGGAAGGCAGTTTTAGCAGGGCACTAAAGTCTTGTCTAGATATGGTTTTCACCTCCCACACCATGCCCACATTGTCAGTAATTTCATTATATAAATACCTGTTTGCTATTAAATTTTAGGTTATGTTTTGCTTCCTAAATTACTATTTTCAGTGGATATATAAAAAAAATCCCCATAGTGTAAAACCCCAGTACAGCCCCAGCCTTGTAGTTGAAAACTGTTTGTTTGGGTGGGTGGGTGTTCTTTTCTCTCCTCCCTCTCTCCCTTTTCCCTTTCTTTTTTTGCTCTGTGGCTTTGTTATCTAGCTGTGTTTTGTGGTGGTTGGTTGGGGTTTTTGATTTGGGTTTGGTTTTGTTTTTGTTTTTTAGGACTCTGGAAGCATCACTGATTCAGCAGAGACCCCTTTATATAAAAGCAAAGGAAAACACATCCTACCAAATCAAGAAAGTAGAAATGTCTAAAAAATCTCTGAGGGATAAGGAGAAATACTGTGATAAGGAAAAGCAGAACATAAAAGAGCTAGAGACAGAACTGAGTGATATTGAGAAGGCTTGGAGAGCGTTTGAGGAGAAAGCTGAAGCGGACATAATGCAGAGAGCAGCACATGTGGAGCTGGGAGAAAGTCAGGTGAACTGGGAGGCCCAGAAGCCCCCCCTGATCACAGGGAAAGCATTATTTCTCCAGTAACCTGTGATTTCTGGTGCTCTGTTTGTTCTTCAGCTCAAACAAAGCCAAAGCTGCAAGTTTCATGTAGAAACATGGTAACTTGTGGGAGGGCAGGACAGAAACATTCAGCGGGCTCTCAGGGCAAGAGGGTGATAAAGCAGGCAATTGCTACTTGGGGCTGGAACAGGAGTCCTCCCTCTTTCCAAGAAGTGAGTTTATTTCTGATTTCTTTGTGTGCAGTTGCAGCGTTACAGAGAGCTAAAGGACATAGCAAGAAAGAAGGTAGCTACACTAACCCAGCAGCTGGAGAAACTGCGCTGGGAGGATAAAGGAGATCAAGAAAGGCTGAAACTTAATCGAAGGAAGAAAAACGAAGTTGAGGTATTTGTATCAAATTAGAACTATACCAGAGGGAGGGGCAGAGAGACCTTTTTCTCCTTAAAGCATAATTCTAATTCTGTCTGTAGAAATGTATTCAGTGTTCTGACATAATCAAATCCATAGCTGAGGAGACACATTGAAAGTCAATTTTCATGTTGCAGCAGGTTTAGCAAAAAGACTTCTAATTTTTTTCAGAGGTTGGTTATGTGGGCCCACAGCTGTAATTTACTAACTCTGTGTTTAAAGTTGTTTAATTTGTTGGTGTCACAGTTCTCTGTGCTGAGGAGGCTTTCTCTAAGCTGTAGCTGAACACAAGAAATCCAGTAATGACCTTGATAAAATAATTTCCCTTTATTATTCATGGTGCAATTTGGCATCTATTACCGTAAAAGAGATGCTGTTGCTTTAGTGTGAAATGCCAGTAAGGAAGAAAAGATCTCTCTCAGTTCTTGTTCTGAATTAAGAGCTTCAGATCTTGCTGTAAGCTGCGGTTTTCCTCTGGTTAGTTTTTAACACATTCTGTTTGTGATTGCATAGGAAACCATAAAGCAGACTGTGGAACAAATAGAGGAGCATAAGAAACGCATAGAGAAGTTGGAAGAATATGTCAAGATATGCACGTATGTGGAAAAAATTAAAAACTAATTTGATTTCTTGTGTATTAGACATTTTCCAAATAACACAGCGAGTTTCTAATTTTCTTTAAAATTTTAGTAAGAATTAGAATTCCTATTAATTGTTCTTAATTAGCTTATTAAAGCAATATGGCTATTAAAGTAGCTGCCAAAATGAAGTAGGAAGTATGATAACTAATCCGTATTTTGTTTAAATCAGTTCTGTAATTCTAATCTCTTGAAAATTATGTCACTGTGGGTATGGGTCTATTAGTGGACAAATTCTGAGCAAAGAAACAGGGCAGTTCTGCAGTTGTGATGCTCTAGAAAGCATTAATATTTATGTTGTATATTAGTTCAGTTCTTGCCTCCTGGGTCTTCTGCCTGATTTTCACTCCTTGTGGACTGAAGTGACCACAGAATGACCTTAGCTGATACTAAAAGTGTGTATAAATGACACAGTGAATCACTACGTGTTTTTGCTTCTGCCCGAAGTGAATCATTAGCAGAGAGAAGGCAGCAGGAGGAGGCGTTGGCTGAGGAGATTGAGAAGTCAGCAGTGAGAATGGCTGAAGTGAACGAGGAGCTGACAAGGCTTGCTGGGGAGCTGCAGAGTGCCAAGATCGACTGCCACGAGGGGAGGCGGGCACAGATGAGGGCAGAGGTGCTGGAGAATCTCAAAAGGCTCTACCCGGACTCTGTGGTAATGGCATGGCCTAATTGCATTGCTTTGCTTTAGAGCTAAGGCTTAGGAGTTCTGCTTTAGACTGAGTAAGCAGCTGGGGTAAATTGGACAGTCTGGATCCCAGTGGATCATTGAGACAGCATTGTGAGTGACCTATCACAGACAGCTCTTACTGGTTGTCTCTTTTTTTAAATTTGAGAAGGATAAAACTGTAGATCTGCAAGAAGAGACCAGTAGCTACATGTCAACAAGCAGAAGAATTGTTCTTATATGAATTCACAGGTTATGATGTTCAGAATGGGCATCAGCAGGTTTGGTCCTTCAGAAAAAGCTCAACTGTGCCCATAGTTACAGAAAGGGAGCAAAAGATCTTTTGGGAGCATGTACAACAAAGAACTAATCAGTTTTATCTGTGGAGTTGTTATTTAATGATTATTTGGATCTTACAGTGCAAGAAAAGCAGCTTTTATTCTTTCTATGCTGCTAAAATAAGCAGATTCTTCTTTTCTGGGGTTGAAACTGGAATAGTGCCTCTCCTGCTGCCATTTTTCAGTTAACAGCTGTATTTATTTAAGACCTTATTGTCATTTTAAGATCTAATTGAGTGTTAGATACTTTTTCTCCAAAGAAGATGCTTAGCTAACTTTGTCACTCAGTCATGCTTCTAGAAGTGTATGCTAGAGATTCTCAGTAAAACACTGAGATATGTAACTACAACCTGAGAGAAAAAATTAGATCCCTTCAGAAGCCACACTTTGCAGGTTGGGTTGATGAGTATTATGGTTTCTGGTTTTTCTGATGTACAGCCATTGTGAGAGTGCAGCTGGTAGATACATAACACATTTTCCTCCTACTGTATCATGTTTCAGTATCTTGTCTGCAGAAATATTATTTGATATCTAAAGTAATATATTAATATTTCTCTATTTTTTTAAATTTTCAGTTTGGAAGATTGCTTGACCTATGTCATCCTATCCATAAAAAATACCAGCTTGCTGTTACCAAGGTGTTCAGCAGATACATGACTGCTATTGTTGTTGCCACTGAGAAAACAGCAAGAGATTGTATTCAGTTCCTAAAACAGGAACGAGCTGAACCTGAAACGTTTCTTGCTTTGGATTACCTTGATGTAAGTACATTTTTTTTCTCTTTCATCAACAACTTAATACACTTGTAAATCTCGATAGTGGATCATGTAGGCTTAACAAAAATAGGCTTAAGTGTTAAGGCACAGGACTTGGGAAGTGAATTTCTCCAGCCTGCTGAGGATGTTAAAGGGGATTGATCCCAGTATTGGCATGACTGGTTACTGACTTCTGAGCACAAGGAGTGTTCTCAGGCACATGGTGGGACTGCTGGAGTGTCCTGAGCAGGGCCAGGAGTTTTCAGTCCACCTCACTGTTCACTCAGACCTTGGTTTATGAGCTTCTTTGTGAGCATCTTGTGGGAGTAGTGTTGAGAGCCTTCCCGAAGTCTGGCTACACAATATCCCCTGGTCCCCCCTGCTCTGCTAGGCCAGTCATTTCATGCTGCAAGGCTGTTGTGTCGATCACACCTGACTGACTTGGTGAATCCATGCTGACTGCTTCTTCAGGGTTTCTTGTTCATGTGCCTAGAAGTGGTTTCTGGGATAAGTGGCTCCATCACCTTCTCTGAGGTTAAAATGAGACTGCCTGTGCTGTAGTTGCTCGGCTCCTCCTTGCCCCTTTCTGAGCACTGGAGTCACTCTTCCAGTTGCCATCCTATTACCTGCAGGTGCTGTCCCCAGCCCTCTCAGATTTGGGCATGCTCTATTCTGACAACTGGCATTCCAGGCACTGCTACTTTGCTTTCCAGGTTAAACCAATCAACGAGAAGTTGAGGGAGATAAAAGGAGCTCGAATGCTGGTGGATGTTGTACAGACCCCATTTGCTCCACTGAAGAGAGTGATTCAGTTTGTGAGTGGGAATGGCTTGGTCTGTGAGACAGTGAGGGATGCCAAACACATCGCCTTCGATGGACCTGTGAGGCTCAAAGTAAGGAGCTGCAGCTTGCTGTGTGTGTTTGTCATTGCAGTTTTGTGCCATTTAAATAATTCTTTTCTAAACGTGCTAAGGAGTATTGCAGATAAACACAGTGGTATCTAGTTCCACCCAGATAAACCACCAAATACTTCATGTGGCTGTTTTTTCCTCTGTTTGATAGTAAATTTAAGTGGTTTTCTGGGAAAAGGAAGAGGCAAATTAGAGGGTAGTTGGTGTCCAGATATGCTTGTGGGTATGGTCCTTGTGATGAGGAGGAGGAGGAGGAAGGAGGAGTAATCCTGTACTTAAAACTGTCTGATTTTAAAGCTCAGACTTCATCTTGCAATCATTTTGCAAGATTTTCTTTGAAGAAATGCTTTCAAAATTCTTCAAAGTATCTGCCAGGCTCTCTTGGTTGTCGACGTGGGCTGTGTTAAGGACTGGAAACTTCTCTGTCAGTCACTTCCCGCAATTCTTTCTCCTTGTTCATCGCTGTATTGCTGCACAGTCTTTTATGCACTTTTTAACCTTTAAAAATCTTGATTAAAACAGCTTTAAGTTGAAAGTGAGTGTGAAATCATATGTACTTTGAATCAAGTCACTAAAGCACCCGTGATCTTCACTAAAATCTGCACTTTCTGTGAACAAACAGGCTGATTTTCTTTATTCCATTATCATGTTGCTTGCTTTGTTCTACTGAGCCAGACAGAACCTCCTAAGTGCTAGTATACACACAAGTGTCTTATATTCATTTTTTAAATGCAAGGAAATGGTATAACTTCATTTCATTTTCTGATAAGTGGTAATAATAGCAAAATGTGATTAGTGCTAAGAAACAACAGTTTCTGTGACTTCATGTACCTCATGTTAACAGGTTTGGAATAGGAAAGAAATTGAAGTCCAATTCAAATGTGGTTGTTGCTTATTTAACTCCCATATCTTGGGCACTACTTCATGGGGTATTTTGGCTGGTTTTGTTAAGATTTGTTTGGGTTTAATTTTTATTTTTTTTAATTCCAGACAGTGGCTCTTGATGGAACTCTATTTTTGAAATCTGGAGTGATTTCTGGAGGATCCAGTGATTTAAGATTTAAAGCTAGATGTTGGGATGAAAAAGAAATGAGTAAAATGAAAGAAAGAAGGGATACCTTGATTAATGAGTTAAAGGTAGGTCTCTTAACAGCACTTTACTGCTGGTCATGAAGGTGTAAAAGTTGTGTCTGACTTCATTCAGCTCTGGGAAGATGGTTTTCTGGAAAGGGGCTTTTTGAAACTTGTAGGAGATGCAGACAGGACGTGGTAGCTGTTAATTCTCTTCCAGTTAATAATAGTCAGCTGTGTACCTCTGTCCTTAGCTGGGGGGAGTTTGGGTCACAGGTGGAGATCCAGGACAGCACTGTTGGTCCCAGCTCCCTCTAGGAGAAAGAGCTGTTGTTCAGAGTACCTGAGACTTGTAGTGAAAGAGAGGATGTGATCTGTCAACATGAGAAAATCTGCATGGACCAAAACCTGCCAGTGTGAAACAATGTTATACCTCTGCTGTTTGCTTTTTATAGAGGGATGGAGTAGGAATTTAGGAATCTGCAAGTAGATGCTTTCTTCAGAGAAATAAATCAGTTAAAAAATTCCTGTTGAATTGACCAGTGCTATCAGCCTTTACCTTGAATGAGGCATGTGTCAGTGAGGCTGCAATCTGAAAAAGTCTTTTGTTTAAAAAGCTTTCTCTCCTATCCCCACCCTTTTCCAGACCTTGGTGAAGACCCAGCGAAAGGAGGCTGACCTGAAGCAGCTGCGTGCTCAGTGCCACGGGACTCAGACACGACTGAAATACTCACAGACTGAATTGGAGCTCCTTAAAAAGAAACATCTTGCTAATCTCTACATGGTATAATTCTACCTCTTCATCATTTTCGGGTTTAGGGATTGTATTTTGCTAACCTGTAATTACCAGTGAAGTAAATGCTGCTTCCTTATGTTGCTTTTTTAATTCAGTTCAGGTTTTACATACAGCACTTACAACTTAAGAATTAATAAAATACAAAACAAGATAAAAAAGTATTTTAGATGAGCCTTTTTCTACTTGAGTTTTTTAATTTGGTTTTCTGGTAAACTTGTTAGATCATTTAGTAATCTTCAGAAGTCTGTAACTCAAAGGGCACTTTCTGTGGTCCTCGGTTTGCTTTTCTTATTAAAACTGTAATTATTGCATGCACATTGGCAATAATAGTGGGTAAGTGTCATTTGAGAAGAAAATAATGGTTTTAATAAGGAAAATACAGTTAATCTGGAACAGAACTGTCTTTTAATTTCTAGGAAGTTCATCCTCCTGTTAAGAAAAATTACCATCTTTTTCTGTCTAGGAAAAATCAAAACTGGAAAGTGAACTGGTAAATATTGAGTCTCAATATGATATGCTGAATGAAGGAATAGCACAAAGAAAAAGAAAAATAGAAGAATTTCAGACTAAAATTAACGAGGTAATGCCTTCTATCAAACAGCTTACTCTGGTGCTACACAAACTTCTGTTCCTGCTGACTTACAGAACTTGGACACCTTTTAACTTTGTAAACTACTTTGTCAACAGGTCTTTTAAGTTATTCCAGCAATCTTTGCACATCCTTACTTTGCCTTCTTACCCAGGTGGCTGCAAAAAGAGGTGCACTGGGGTGTTAGTGTGTGTGTTTCACAGCTTTGCAAAGGAGTTTCCTTAAAGCTGAAGTTCTGGGACAGGCAAGTGCCAGACACAAATCCAACCAGCCAACTGCACCTGCTTCTTGATTCGGTGAAGCTTTGCTTAATATACACAGGTTTGTAGAGCTGAGAGCAGCTCTCAGCACTGTGAGAGGGCTCTGGTCTGAACTCTGCACGTGACACAGCTCAAGGGCATGACCTGCTACACCCTTGGGTACTGGGAAAACACATGAAGAGCAGCACAGTGTGAAGATTCCTTTCTCCTGTGGGGAAGTAAGCCAGTATCTGGGCTTTATTTTCTGTGCACTCTGATTTCAGAAATTTCTGAAATTCTTATCCCAAGGTATGCACAAGGATTGTCAGCAAATTCCTCATTTCATTGTTTCGGGGCTTGGTGGTGGTTTTTATTGTTCTGGGGTTTTTTATTTGGTGTTTTTTTGGTTTTGGGGTTTTTTTTTGGGGGTGGGTGGGAAGGGGGTTTATTGGGGTGTTTTAAATGTTGTTGTTTGGGGATTTGTTCTGGTTGGTTGTTGGGGTTTGATTTAATTTTTTTTTTAAGACTTTTGTATGCCTGTGTTCATTTTCAGTCTGATTTATGGAAAATGGAGCTAGCCCATTATAAAATTGGGTGTTCTTTACTCATCCTCTCTTTTGAGGCATTGCTGATGGAGGACTTGGGGACTTTGTTCTATCCCACTTGTCCAAATTTGTTAACTGTTATGGTGCTAACCAGCTCGTGTCAGTCCAACTTTCTCTTCTCTGCTTCATAGCAGTACCAGGGAAGGTTTTCTGTGGTCTGTGATCCCAGCTGGCTTTTGTGCAGGCACTTCTGCCCCCTCTATAGTCACTCTAATGTTCCAGTGGTCCCCAGAACAGTCCCTACAGAGCAGGGCTGTCAGGAGGAGACTGAAGGCATTCAGTGAAAGGAATTTCAGTAAATCTCATGCCAGAAGGGGTTTCCTACTCTGTTTTGCTGAGTTGGCAGTAACTTTGACCTCTCTGGGAGATAAGCACCTTATCTTCACTTCTGTCTGGAAGCTGCCTTTGTTCCCACTCTTGCAAAACAGAAAACTCTGGTACAGGCTGTGAAAAAGTGGTGCTGCAGTGTTATCTGGAAAATTCACACCTAAATGCTGGTGTAAAGATAGATTGTTAGAGAAGGAGAGATTGCTCACCTCTGCAGTTCCTCAAGGTGCATCATGCATGTGTAATTTAGTTCTTGGCCTCTGCCCCATCCTCATCAGTCAGCCTTGGATTAATCTGACTGGCATTCTGCTTGTGGAAAGGAGCCAAAACTGCTGGTGCTCTCTGTGTTGCTTGTGGTGCAGGCATGAGGGGCTGCAGGTGTCTTTCACCTGCAAACACTGACACTGTCATTGGTGGTTGGGCTGTAGGGATTTCAGATCTAGAGAACTTCTCTTTGGCTTGTGCTGAAAATAAAGAAAGATACATAAAAAGTGGAGGCTGGTCATTGCTTTCCAAGAGCAGTGTTACTTGGATAATGTAACTTGGTTTGATTGGATCCCAGGCTAAAACAGCCTGAGTACTAAAGCAATATAAACCAGGGTTTGATCTGTAAAGTTCTTGTAAGATTTTGTTCAGTCCATTGGGTTTCCTTTAAAACAGTCTGTTGCTGTTCTTCATTCAGCCCTGACTTACACATTCTACCTAATATTTGCCTGCCTAATTTTTTCATAAAAGTCTTAGGACTGGTTTTGGCTGAGGCTTTTGTTAGTATCCCCTGTGTAATTAGGAAGTGAAATATTCCATGGCAGTGTTTTTGCTGTGACTTTGCTATAATTGGAACATAGTAAATAATATTTATGGATCTCTTGAAAGGATTAAAATGAAGAACTGAACTACACTAAGAGATCTGGTGTGTCTGATTAGTGACCTGTCCAGCTTTCTCTTCTTCAGCTGGCTGGGAACAACAGGCAAAACCAGGGCAGTTGGTCACACTGATTAATTGTCTTTGAAGTGACCAGGTGCTGTGAAGGTGAGCTTAGATCAGAGTCACATCTTGCAGATCTTATGCCTACTGTCTGGCATTTGGGCCAAAAGGGTTATTGGAAAATTTCAAGTGCAAATTACTTACCAATAGTTGCTGTTTCTTAAAGTACCCTAAAAATTCAGCCTGTAGTGATGGTGTAAATGTTTTACATCTGTGAGGTACTAAATAGCATAAACATTTTTTGCTCCATTTCTCTGTATTCAAAGGTTGAAGATGCTGTTTTCCGGGAGTTCTGTGAAGAGATTGGTATAGAAAATATCCGAGTGTATGAAGAGGAACATGTGAGACAGCAAGAGGAGATTGCTAAGAGAAGGTGCTGTTTGTCACTGATATGTAAACCAGGGGCTGGCATTAGATGAGGCACATTGGTTCTTGAGAAACTCCAGCATGGGGAATAGCACAAAGGCCCAGGAGGCAGTGAAAGGTTCTCTTCTCACTGCAAGGATTAGTTAGGGATGAGTTACAGTGCTATGCTTTGGGCTTCTTAGACACTTAGGAGACGCTGACAGCCTGCAACAAACTTGGAAGGTAACATTTACTTTTCTGGGAGCACTGTTGTAGAAAAATAAAGTAAATAATAGTTTTCTCAAACTCACATTGAAAAGTGGCACTATCCCAGACTGAGAACAGCGTGAAGGGTCACTGATGTACCAAAAATCTTGAGGAGAACTGGGGGTAGGATGCAGGGATTTGGTATGGGAACATAAGGAAAGCAGGCTCTTAGTTTTCTTGCAGGCAGCCTCAATTAATATTCCTCTCCCAGGCACATATCACAGGGCCACAAATTAATATCTTGATGAAGCAGAATATTAAAATGAACTAGATTCTTGAACTTCAGTGTCACTTTCCATATTGATATAGCCATATCCTTGTGACTTGCAGTATATCCACAGGATGTGGTGTGGTGGAATCAATGATCCAGATGTACACAGATTTTTGTGTTCACATGGGAGAGATAAAAATGCCATCTAAACAGAGGGAAAATGTGCCTTCTCATAACTTCATAACCAGAGTTAGTAGGCTGCACTGTAAGTGTTGATTGAAATCCTGTCCTTTGCCTAGACTGGAGTTTGAAAACCAGAGGACACGCCTGAAAGCTCAGCTGGAGTATAGTCGGGATCATCTCCAAAAACTAACAAACTTGGTCAGCAAGCTGAGGGAGACTGTTCAGAAGGATGAAGCTGAGATTCACAGGCTGAGACAGGTACCTGTGAAGGCAGCTGTGCCTTTGTGTGGGACTGAGAGGAGAGAATGCATTGAGTTACAGTTCTGAATAAATGTGGTTGATGCTGTGGAGGAATTCTTCAAGGGGTTCATTCAGTGCTGACTTTGTAATTGTTGAAAAAAATGCAGATGCATTTTAACCTTGGAATAACCTGCCGTATTTGGGCCTTATTAAAAATAAGTTTACTAAAAATTAAATTTTTTATTACTGTGTGTACAGTGTTGTGTTCAATTGATATGAAAAGACAACATACAACTACAGATAAAACCAGCACATGGCACATATTCAGGGGGAGATTTCATGAGTAACAGTAAACAACTCTGGTGCTTTACATCCTTAAGGGTTTCACAGCCACTATTAGATTTAATATAATACTGTGGAACCAGTTGAGATTTTTAGTTGAAGTAATATGTATGGATTTCTCCTCTACAGTGTTCTTTATTTGTTATTGTGCTTGTTAAATAAACTGTGCTTGTGGTACACAGAAAAGGGAAGGAGATAACGTGTAATAGTTCTTTGAATGAAAATTGAAAGTGAGGTGTATAAAACTGGCACAAAGTGAAGAAACCACCCCCCTACAGTGCCTTTCAGATTTTGTGCTGTAACATTTGAGTGTAACAGGTTTACACTTCTAGCTCTTTTTTTTTTGTTTTGATAGCAAGTTAAAAATGTAAATATTTTTATGCAGGATGAGGAGAAGCTTCTAATAAAAGTGAATGAAACTCTGGAGGAGCAGCAACATCTTAAGGACAGATTAAGTGCTCATAAATCTCAGTTTACAAAAAGCCAAAATGAAGTTGAAGAGTTCAGAAGGAAGATGTTAACTCTTAATAGGTAATTCTTGTACTGCTGGGAAAATTTTATATCACTATGTTGCCCTTCTATTGCATTAAATCAACTACTTTGAGGACAGTTTAGACTTCAGTTTTGTTATGCTTGCTTGTTATTGATCTGCTTAATGTCTCTTAATCAGGAGTCATGTCTATGTTTAAAAACCCTGACATGTTGGCACAGTTTGGTTAAGGAAACTTGGGGAATTTTCTATAAACCCATGGACTGTGCCTTGGAGTTCATGTTAGAGTGTGTCATTTTAACAATACAGGATGTTATGTTTCTGCTGCTGGTAACTTGATGCTATCAGAGGAATTTATTGCCAAGAATCGTAGTGTGTTTCTAGGAGAGCAGTGGTAGAAGAGCCTTGATTTAATGTTGAAAGGATCAGATCTCCCTCATGTTCTGCAGAGCTGAACAGAGTTGTAATTAGGAAGAGGGTTTTAACATGCTGTGGATTGCACTTGGCAATCCACTGAAACTCAGGCTCCCTCTGGAGTCATGTGGGAGAAGGGAGGGGATGGCAGGAGCACAGCACCATTTCCCTTTGTGCACTGGGGCTGCAGGGGAAGGAGCTCTCCTGGTGTGTGGAGACTCTTCTCCATGCTGTGTTATCGTGCTGGTTTTCTCTGGGTGTGTCCAGCACCAATGCTTCTGCTCTTGAGTTTTTTATGCCTTTTGTGCATGTAGGGAAGCCACAAAACTGCAGAGGGAAGCTGCAGCTCTAGAAACTGCTCTGGAAGAGAAGAGATTAAAGAGACATAACCTGCTGCTTGAGTGCAAGGTGCACGACTTGAAAATCAAGCTGCTCTTTGGATCCCTGGATGACATCAGTGAAGTGGAGGTACTTAAAAATGTTTGCAGAAGATAGATATCCTGAGGGAGCAGTTATTCAGTCATGAATTTAAAGATCCTCATTCTTTCCTTGCAGGACTGTTTGTGTCCCACAGTAATGCTCAAACAAATTGTTATTTTCATGTAATCAGGCCTCATTCATTTCTGTTTATTTTTGTAGACAGAGGTATGGTTTGCAAGTATTTTTGCTTGTGCTTGAAACACATTCCTGTGAAATATCTAAAATCACTGTGATACAAGAAAACTGGTGTGAAGATACACAAGAGGACACACAGGGATCGAGATCATATTTGGTCAATCATCTATAATATAAATGCTGTATATAAAATTATCCTTTTGTCTTGAGCAGATGCAGATATTCACAGAAATCAGAGGTAGGCTAATATAGAAACATTCCTGCCCTCAGAGGTTTGACCCTCATTATTTGACCCTTTGTCCAGGATATCTTTTGTGAGGAGAAATAAACTTTCTCCACTGTTACAAAACAAGAGAGCTGTGTGTTCCTTCCTTTGAAGGAATTTTAAGAAATGTATGAATTTGGAAGGAGTCTTGTTGAACCTATTCCTTAGGAAAGTATTTTTGCTGGAGGATGGGTTATGAACAGGAGCAGACAAAATGCAGTGAGATGGGGTGGGCAGCCTGTGAAGGGAAAGAACAAGAATGGCTTGTGATCAGCTCTCACTGCTCGTGGATAAGGAAGAGCTGAAACCAAGGAGGTGAGCAGTAGGAAAACCAACTTGGATTCATAATTGATTTTGCTGAGAAGACCACCAGGACTTAGTGGTGGGAGAGGGACTGGTAAGGGGAGGTAGCACATGTTTCATTCAAGGGAAGGTGGCTGTTTGAAACGCAGGCTGCAGGCTCTGAAAGATTCTCTGGTTATAAGAACTGACACTCCTTCTGAGGCTGACTGAGCAGAAGAAATGCCGCAGCTGACACCCTCAGAGCATTCCCATGGAAGGGGATTGTCTGGAGAACGTAAACCTTTCCAATCAGGAGATTTACAGTATGCACATCGTTGTAACTGTATTACAACCAAATTGCTGCTGCTTTCATCTTAGCTTCCAACTGAGATTAGCAGATGTTTTCATCTTTTACCAGGTGCCTGTTTTAATCAGGCTCATGGGATCTTAAATGGTCACTCCCTTTGGGCCAGGGCAGGAGCCATGGAATAAGTTTACCTCATACCACTGTCTCTTCCTTTTAAATCCTTTTAATGAATTGGTGTAGCAGTTTAAAAGTTAACAGTTGTATTTCTGAACTGGAATGTCCCTCACCTTCCAGCTGGGAACTGAAACAGAAGACACCCAGACAACATCAGGGATCTACGAGAGGGAAGAGGGAATTCAGATCGACTACAGCAACCTAGAGGAAGACCTGAAGGTAATTGTTTTTGTTTGAAACTATTAGAGATGGAGTGATTGACTTTAATTTTTGTTTAAGATATTTTATTTGTTGAAATTATTTGTTCTTTACCCCAGGCTGTTACTGAAACACTGCTAAGCTGAAGTGCATGTGTCTGTGTGCTCAGGTTTTGCAGGCACACACAGCATTGCCATGTGGGGTTTCTGGATAGGTCAGTTTCCCATATAACTGACTTTGACTTAGAGCTTTTCTGAACCACAAAAATGGAACTGAGGAAGAGTTAATATAACCTTCACTTTTCCTTCCTCCTTTACCTTCTGCCCTGAAGTTCCAACACTGTGTGTCATGACTCAAAACTTCAGAACCCAAGGATGGCTCTTGGGGCTTGTTACCACTTCTCTCTGTGGTATTTCCGGAGACTGACACTTCCCACCCTGCCCTCTCTAAAAACTCATTAGGTCACATTTTTTGTGGGTTTTTTTTCCCTTTTGAATCCTAAGAAAAATAACTAAATGTCAGAGGCTAGGTACAGAGGAAGGATGGCTCTGTCATCACTGGAACTTGTCTCCAAGAACTCCCTGAGTATCTGTCTTCAAAGGTTTTCTTTACAGGTCAGGTAGTGAAGCACTAATTCTTCCAATGCTGTATTGTAAAAAGGCAAGTGAGAGAAGGGAATTGAATTGGCTTTCTGCTTTTAAAGGTCTTGTGGAAGAACACTGAGGGCCTTGTAGATTATTGTGCCACTAAGACTCTTGGTTGGTGTGTTTTGATTGTTTCCAGTTAAAGCTATTAATGAGTGGGATAGTTCTCTCAGAGTGCTTGCCATGTATGTTGAAATGGCCTGGCCTATGTGGTGGTTTGGTTTTCTTGGTTTTGGTCTAGGCCTTCCCTGGTAACAGGGTCATAACTAAGGAAGTATTCCACACCATTCCTTCATGTAGTCAGCTGTATGTAAGACGGGAGGAAGGTTTCCTCTCTCTCCCTTTCGGGTGTTTGGAGGACATCAGGTCTTGGTGTCAGCTTGGCTCTTATCTGTATGAGCTGAGGCCCATCTGAGGGCTGTTGTCGGGAAACTGCACAGAGGTGGAGATTTCTGCTGCTTCTCTTGAGGGGAGTTTGTTGAGAATTTATTGTATTAGTTACTTATTGAGCTTTTCCCTGAGTGTACAAGTGTGTGTATCTGTTTTGTTTGGTTTTACCCATTTTTGTTCCCTTTTTCCCCCTTCCCATTTTCGAGTTTGGGGTTCTTATTCTGTATATTTATAGTGTTTGATTGTATATAATTGTAATATACGTGAATATATACACTTTTACTACAATTGTCTTTGGGTACTTTTTTTCTCTTCTTTCTTGGGAGGGGGGAATCTGTGTGGCCGGCAGCTGGGTTTGGCAGGGAGCCAACCCAAACCTCCACAGCCTAAAAGCAGATGAGATTGCTCTAGTATTTTTTTTTTTTAGGAGCTAGAATCTGATAAAGATATTGAGGCTCATTTGAAGCAGATGCAGCAGGAAATCAAATCCAAGGAGACCACTTTAATGAAGACAGCTGCTCCAAACCTGAGAGCAGTGGAGAAACTCCAGATAGCTCGGGGCAAGTTCCAGGAATCCATAGACGGTAACAGAGTCTTTCATGTTCATCTCTTTTGTGATTGAGAGTTTGCACCCCAGTGGAAATTATTCTTCCTGGGGTTGGCCCTGCTGGCTTTGCCTCTTTAAGGTACTAAGGTATTTTTTTTGTGCTCAAGTGTTATCCTCAGTTATTTTTTAAATATGTAAATAATTTTTAACATACACTTGAGTGTGCAGTTGAAATACTCTTTGAATGATTGGAAAGAGACTTTGGTGCCTGAATGGCATCATAAAGAATTTTACTTGCTCTCTGAAAATAACTGACTTTAAAATTGTTGTCCAGAACTCAGACAGGAGCATTTTTTTCAAACTGTTGAGTGTCCTCAAAGAGCACTGCAGACATGAATCCAGTAAGAAACCCAAGGGAGGGGTTCTGGAGCTGGACCAGGCAGTGTTGGAGCTGCTTAGGGCTGCCCAGCCTCCAGAAGGAATTAGGAGAAGGATTGTGTTCCTATCTCCAGATGAATGGGGTGTAAAGCACAGTTAATACATCACAACCTTTCAGGTTTGGGGCCTCTATTTGAGAAACTTCAAAGGAAGGAAACTGCTAGTATTGGTATGCTCCCTGTATGTGGATTTTTTCTGCAATAAGTATTTTCCTTGGTGCTGCTTGTGGAACCCAGCATACTTATGTTCTGTGTATTGGCTCTGAGGCTTCTTACAGAGTAATTCCAGTGATTTTATTTGTTTTCCCTCAGCTTTTGAGAGCAGCAGGAAGGAGGCAAGAACACGCAAGCAGGAATTTGAAGAGGTGAAAAAGAGGAGGTATGAGCTGTTCAGCAGGTGCTTTGAACATGCCTCTATAGCCATTGACAGGATCTACAAGAAGCTCTGCAGGAACAGCAGTGCTCAGGTGGGTCACGGGCTCAGGGGCTTGGCCTCAAAGGTCTCACTGGGTGCTTTGTTACCTACAGAAAAGTAACACTTGGGCTTTGCAAAGGCAGTCTCAGTCCTGGAGGAGAAAATGGCCCAAATAATAAAGACTGCATGAGTTCAGGGACAGAGAAGGGAGTAATAAGCCACAGCATGCTGGACATGAGGCAGAGAAAGAGGATCTGCTGACCAAATGGGAACTGCTCAGTGTTGGGTTAATTTTACTCTTTGTATTTATCAGACTTACAAATTATCAGAACACAAATGTGAAATGTAATTGAGTACTTAATTTAAAAATAGCCTTGGTTTGCACATGTAGTGATAGTATGTGATTAAAAAAAATTAATCATTAGTACAGACAAAAAGCATAAATCAGTGTTCTGTACAAGGTCTTGAAGCTCCTTATACCCCACTGAAATATTTAGAAAACACAGGTATAGTATCTTTGCAACCTTTAAAAAACCTGTAGAAAAATTGTCTCACCATTTGTTACTCTTCCTGTATTAATGCCAGAAGTGACGAGGGAACTCCCAAATGCTTTGGTTACATCAAATTCCATAGGAGTGAAGTGTTTAAAGGGCTCGAGATTGGACTTTTGTCTGTTTTAAAACTTCACCTTCTGTGTTTTTCCCTCAACCTGGTGTGTGTTGGTTTGGTTTTCTTCTGCTGAGTCTCTGAAAGGACACCTTTGAAATCAGTTAAGTATGGAAATTCCTCTTTTACCTGTTCCCCCCTGTGCAGAGGGAAGAGACTGTATTCTTTTATTGTCTCTTCTCTTAATGGGAAAAATAAACCACGTAGCAAAGATCTTACCCACTGCACTTTTTAGTGGTTCAGAAAAATGGTCATTCCTTTAAAATCATACATTGAATTTTTGGCCCTGGGAACCAGGACACAGAGTACAGAGAAAGGTTGCTTGTGTTGAAGTCCTTCTCCAGCTCAAAGCTGGGTTCTGTAAAGCTGACCTTCCACAAGAAGGGTTGTTATGCAAGTATGTTCTCTTTTGAGCTAAAGACGCAAAGCTACTTTTGACATCTAACATTTTAAAAATAAAAAAAAATCAAAGCAGATACATAAAAGGTGATCAAAATGAGTTTGTTTAGTAGTTGAAAGTTTGCCAATAACAAGTATGTGTTGCCATTTCCTCCTGCTCCTGGTTCATTAACAAAACCATGTTTCCTGGGAACTTGGTAGTGCTGCTCTCGAGATGGATGAACGGGAATTCCCTGCCAACAAAGCAAACTCCCTGGTTTCCACACTAGCTGGGGCAGTATTTAAACCTAAAGCATTCCCACCTTAGTGATGTGATACACCCCACTGCTAACAGTGCCACTTATGTATTTGCAGGCATTCCTCAGCCCCGAGAACCCCGAGGAGCCCTACCTGGAGGGCATTGGCTTCAACTGTGTGGCCCCGGGCAAGCGGTTCATGCCCATGGACAGCCTGTCGGGAGGGGAGAAAACGGTGGCAGCCCTGGCCCTGGTGTTTGCCATCCACAGGTAAAAGGTGCTGTGGGCTAGCCAGGGGCAAAGGAGGGTGGCATTCTGCCAGCACCTGCCTGAGGAAGGGACAGCAAGAGAGGCAGTGTTCCCTTTGCAGACATGTTAAAAGCCTGCTTATGCAGTATTCAAAGTCCTTATTCTTTGCTTAATATTATATATTAAATGTAGAATTTTAATGAAATTATTAAATGTTAATTTGTTATTTAATATTACATGTTAAGTGATATCTAATTATTTCATTAAAATCAATATAAATATAATATTGCAAAATATCAAAATTTTGTTAGAGACTAAGTAATTAGAATGTTTATTAACATTTTGGCATCTAAATGCAAAATGGTGTCTTGTCTTCTGCAGCTTTAGGCCAGCACCTTTCTTTATTTTGGATGAGATAGATGCTGCCCTGGACAACACAAACATTGATAAAGTAAGTTATCCTTTATCTCTGATCCCTTTTGTAGGAGGGTGGCCACTTCCACTGCAGGGTGTTGGGATACAGGGGGGATTATTACCCTGACTGAACCTCGTTTAAATTAGACTGGGTTTAGGGCTGAAGGAATGGTTGTATGAGATACCAGACATGGGAGAAGTTTAAATTCCTCAATCTAGGCATGTTTGGTCAGTCCCCCAGATGAGGAGGTGAGAGAAGAGGTGAGGAGTGTGAAGGTGTGAGGTGTGCTGTGTAACTAAATCTGTTCCTTTCCATTCCTTCAGTTTGAGGATTTACTAAAGCAGATCTGCAGTACATGGAACTACACTGTGAAATGAATGTGAATTCTGTAACTTCCTCAAAGCAGTTCTTCCATGAAAAAATTATCTCCATGTCATGTAGATAGAACTGTACAGGCAGAGGGCTCATTAAAATGTCCTGCTTGTTCTTTATGCAGCATTTAATTTCTATTTAATTTATATTGAGTAAGGCAGTGCCTTACTCAGTCACCAATTCATAACTTAGTTTGTAGCTTTATTTTGCATTATTATTGAAAAACATGCTGCTGTCTGCAGTGAACTAATACTTCTTTCAGATGTTATTATGCAGCCAGTAACAAACTTTTCACGCCTTTTTTTTACTTATTCATGAATTTCCACTCCTTTGTAGTTATATTAGTTAAAGCTGTTTTTCATTGGCACTGGCCTCTTTATGGAGAGAATGATTATTTTGTTACATATTTTCAAATAGCAGCAAACCTGAGGGGTTGTGTTAAGACCATGGCAAGTATCTGGCTAAAGAATGGTTTCTTTCTCATTTTCCCCAGCTTATTTCACGAGGGAATTTTGCAGCTATCACAGCTATCAGTTCTCTCCTTCCCATTCCCTGATCACAGCATGGTTTCAGGCTGCCAGAACTAACTTAGGAAATACTTGGTTTCTTTCCAAAGGTCTCGAGTTTCATCAGAGAGCAGGCCCATGAGCAGTTCCAAATGATAGTCATTTCCCTGAAGGAGGAGTTCTATTGCAAGGCAGATGCATTGATTGGCGTGTGCCCAGAGGTAACAATTAATCAGGAGCAGGTTTTGGTAGCTGATGCTCGTGGGGTGGTGTTGGAGTGCTGGTGCACACCTGCAGTGTGAGCTGTGCAGGGACAGGCTCCAGGGAGCATCCTTGGGGAGCTGGAGCTCAGTGTTGTCTCTCAGTCAGGAAATGCTTATTTCAAGTAACAGAGGTGTGGTCTCCCCTTCCCAGTACGATGACATCATGTTCAGCCAAGTGCTGACCCTGGATCTCACGGAGTACCCCGAGGCAGAAGAGCAGGACAGAGCAGAGAAGTCTGGACGCAGCTCTGTCCTGGCATAGCAGGGCTGGGCTCAGAACCAGGGGCAACAACAGGAACTGGGTTCACAGCTGACTGGTACAAATCAGAGTTTGAATGTGGCTGTTAGAGGTTGATATGGAAATGTTCACTTTTCAAATGCAGCAGTTTGCAAAATAGTGATGGAAGGAGCTGTTACTCCTTGATGCAGTTTGGTTATTCAGGGCTGAGAGAGCCCGAGGTTGTTACTGAGGTTGTGCAAACTGGTACAGAGTGTTTTCTCTCCCAGTGTCTTGGGGTGTTTTGGCTGTCAGATGAAGGGTTGAGGTTTGTAAGCACAGTATCCCACAGAAGGAGCCTCTTGCCTGTCCTAGGAAAAGTGCTGTGTGTCCAGCTGCAGCATCAGCATGGTGCTCAGGTACTCACTACCTCAGCCATACCTTTTGTGTTGCAGCTGCATGTTTGCCCTCACATAAGATTATTTCCTTGTTTTTCAAACAATGTGGTGCTGGAATGTGCCTGTTATCCTGGGTGACTTCTGTGACACCCAGAAAGACTTCAGTCTTCCACTGCAACCTTATACAAGTATTAGTTAACTTTACAAAAGCTCATGCTCTATCTCTAGAGCTGTGATGTAACCTGGAAAAATTTCACCTCAGATCTTCTAACCTCTCACAGAAGTGGAAAGAAGTCAGATGCTATAGAGGCAGCAGCCTTAAAAAAAAGGGTCTCTTGGTTTGTTGTTATGCAGCTGTGCCAGTACAGTCAAGTTTATTTTGGTGACTGTGCTTTATCTAAGCAGCGAAGTTAAGGAAGTTGGGGTACAGAACACTGTCTGAGAGCTGGAATCACTTAATTTGGCCTCTGTTCTACCTCTTGGCGTGGTGAAGAGCTTCCCTTGGTTTATGGTTGTTCATGATAGTTCTGTCTCATGTTCATCGAGCAGGTTCCTTTTGTCCCCCAGGCTGCCCACACACACCTCCCTTGTCAGGTACTGCAAGTCCTGGGCTTGTGCTTCCAGCTGGGCATGTGGGAACATTCCAACTACATCCCTGTGCCCCCCTCTGCAGGCAGGTGTTTATCAAGTATTTGTGTTACTGCCACGTTTCATTAAAACAAGTAATGGAGTCATGAGTTAGTCTCAGTGCCTTAATTCAGAATCCAGTGACAGATGTGGAATACTTTTGGCAGTGGGAGGGTGGATGGAGGAGCAGCCCCAGGGGTGTTCAGAGGTCTCTGACCCACAGCAGTCTGGGTACTGCTAATATACAAGTCCTGGTTTCTTTGGGGGGGTCTAACCATTTGCTGAGAACAAATAGCTGAGAAACCCAGTAAAGCAAGGACCAGCCTGAAGAATGGGGCTAGCTGCTGCACAGGAGTGGTCTACTGGGCTTTAAACATAAAACTGTGTGTCACCATCAGATATGTCCTTCCAAATTCATTACACAGCTTGAGCAAAACAGGGTAGTGAATGGTCAACAGGCTGGTTTTCACTATCTTATTCCCATTAAAAAAAAATACTATGAATGAAGTAGAAGAGCCCTTCATTGGACAGTGGAATCACAGACAGCCCCTTTGTAGGGTCAGCTTTTCCAAAATACTCATGTAGTGATTTTGTCTATGTCATGCCAAGATGATGGCCCAGGGGGAGTACTAGTCCCTGAGCCAAAGAGGTACTGCAGTGCCTCACCTTCAGCCTTGGGGCAGTTCAGCCCATGGCAAAGGTACTCACCAGAGCTGTCTGCAAATCCATCCTCAGGTGGTGACTGAGCTTCATTCCCCTGCAGTGGGACTGTCACCTGCTCTCCAAGGCAAGGGGTAGCACAGGCTGTGGTGTAATAACATTGAAAACACTTCCACAGAAACCCACTACAGCCCCATGTGGCCCTTGGGGCTCTTACTGTGGATACAGCACTGGTACAGCCTTTCCTGCCTCCCCAGACTCAGGAGAACAAATCCTCATGCTGACAGTGAAAAGTAGATGGGTGCTGGTTCTGTGGGTTCCATAACTGCAACAGCACTTCCTGTTCCTCAGGGTTTAGGGATCTGAAGCCGGGAAGCAGCCTTGTGCTGACACATCCCTGGAGTCCAGCAGCTCACCCACAGTCCAGCTGATGGGAAGGGAACTGAAATCCCTTTGTTTGAAAGGCATTTTTGACAGATTCCAAGGTTACCTTTCTCATGGCTTCACCCGGGAAGAGTTCAGTCCACCTTCAGAAGGTTGCACCTGCTTCTGTCTGAGCCTGCAGGTACAGCCTGAGGGGTCTGGCAGTGCCAGGGCCGTGACTCAGGTGACTCTCTGACCCTCAAACATGGCACACGTTTACAGCTTTAGAAAAGAAATGCTAATATGTACAGTTTTATTCCATTTAAAACCATGGAAACACCAGCTCAAAACTTCCCATGCAGCAGATGGAAAACACCTACTGTTAAAAAGCTTTTGGGGTGGGCTTTGGGTGTTAGGGTTTTTTCATTCAACAGGGGCTGTATCTGACTGCTTGATCCTCTTCGGAGAGTCAGTGCCATCTTTTCCCAGCTTCCTTTTAGCACAGTCCACACATGAAGTTCCTGGAGAGGGAGAAGGAAAAAAACCCCACAAATTAATGTTACTACACTCATGTGCTTGGTGTACTTTTTATTACAAGCACCAGATACCAAGATAAACACAATCCTCGTCCCGTGAGGTTCTTGTTCTTGGATTCTCAACTATATGTAACACTAGCCCTGCTGAAAGTCTGTTTTACTTGGTCTGTATTCCAAATTACAAGTAAACAGCATCTAAAATTACCTGTAAGGGGGGTGCTAGCAAGTTAGCAAAGGAGCTTTATGTTACAAGGAACTGGAGTCATCTCTGCTCACATGTTTGGTTTATCCTCAACTGCTGCCTAATTGTACTTTATGGAAAATGGGGCTCATGAGCCCAGCTGAAAGACAGGTAAGGTTAAAATCCAGCTGGAGTTACAAAACTAATCTCTGACCTTACACCTGCCCCCAAGTGTCTGGGATCTTGTGTGCTTTGTGACTGGGAAAGAGGGAGGGGTGCCCCTCCTGCACAGTAATGAAATAATCCCTTACACACCTCTGCTGTTCCCAGCAGCAGCACAGACCTCTCAGGAGTGGGATCCTTCTAAGTTGTTTCAAAGGGAAGTCTTGCTATTTTACACCATAAACTGGAATGTATCACTGCTCAGCTTACTCACTGAAGTATCACAAAGCCACCTGAATAGCTTGGCTGAAAATTCACCTTCAGTACCACAAGCTTGAGATGCGCTCTTCCAGCCCTCCTTAAGGAAAGCTTTGGAACAGAGACCTGTGCTTGGAAATCTAAGTCAAAACCTCACGGATGTTAGTGTTACCTCTGAGTACTCTGGTCAGCATTAACAACTTTTTAGATACATTTCCTGGAGCTTCTACTTTCTATCATTAGTCATTTGATTGACAGCTGAAAACCAGCAGCTACCTGCTGCTAAGCAGAAAGAAAATCAGAGGGGGAAAGAAGAGCATTCAGCAGGTAAATCAGAGCCCTGCACAGTAATCATTTAATTCCTTTGGAAACAAGCTGTATTTTTCTCTCTGGTAGGATTATGGAACTTTCTGTGAAAAAAATGTTACTTACCCAGCAGGGTTGTGCTGTCCACTTGGTCAGAATCTAGAGAAGGGTAAGAGAGCAGCACAGGTTAGCACACAGGGCCTTTTTAGACTTCTGTGCACCATCCCAAAATAGCAGGGTTGTGCTTAGAATCCCAAAATGGTCTGGGTTGGGAGGGACCTTGTAAATGAGATCACAAGACTTTCAAGTCTAAGTAAGGTCCCTCTTGTTGAGGGTCTGATGCCAATCAGGAACTCCCATGAAGGAAAAGAGGAGCTTTAGAGTGTGATTTTGCAGTCATTTCCATTTAGAGCTTAAGTAAACCTGTCTCCCTCCCTGTTTTGATATCAGTGGTTGCTCTGCAATAAATTGGATACTCCAGACTCAACAGGCCTTGGATACTGCTCATTCTAGGAAAAGTACATCCATCAACACCAGTGTGTCAAAACCAAACCAGCAGGCTGAGTTCAGTGTCTGGAATTGCACACCAACTTACTTTCAGTCATCTACGCTGCAGATAAACTTCCTGAAACCTCCATGCTGTGCTAACTATTTTTTTCCAGCCTCCACAGAAAGAAAAGCATAATGCAGTCTAACTGGAACAATCATCAGGTCACAAACAGCAGGATGTAATTTAGGCATGGACCTGCAGTTTTCTTTTGGGGGGGTTGCGGGGAAGGGTCCTGCTGTGCACCACTTGCAGAGTAATTTTAGACAAAACAGTTTCACTGAGTTGATAAATAAAAGAGCTCTCAAACAGTAATTCTTCCTAAGGGCATTGAGTTATTCTCCTCAGTTCACTGGATAAACCATAGCAGAACTGTCTGTGTTTGGAAAACATTAAAGGAACCTTTTTCCTTCTACATACAGTTGTTGTTTCTCCCCATTAGCCTGTGTTAAGCTCAACACTTACTGGATACACTAATTTAACTTCATATTCTGTGCTTGACCAGATACTGCAGCTCAACCAGCTTATCCCACCAGGTAATTCCTTCAATTCCTTCAGTCTCTTTTCCAGATTTCAGATAAATTAACACATAATAGGCTGGAGTAGTTCGTGCCAAAACAATACTCAAAGTGAACATCTTAACCAAGTGCTAATGAAAAGGCAGATTTAGAATTCAAGATTAGATTTGCAAGCATGCATGGACCTCTAAAATCCACAGTTTTGTCAAATGTCCCAACCCTGCGTGTCCCTCAGGAGCAAAGAAGCTGCATGTGAGGCCAGCAGGGCTCTCCCAGGGCATCCTGCTGGGCCCCTGCTGCAGACTGTGCTGGTGAAGAGGCCACGCTACCCAGATTTTCCTTACCTGGGCTCCTCTGCTTGCAGATCTGCACCGTCAGATCCTGCACATACTCTGGGAATTGCTGGAAGCAGTCCCCGTAGGAGACCACCTTTATCCCATGCAGCAGCATATCTGCCTGGAGCTTAAAAAAGTGATCTTCGTTTTCTTTAAGCACCAACATATAATGTTCTAAATCCACTTTGTTCTTTACTGTGTAAAGAAAAAGGGCTTGGAATATCTGGTCACGCAGAGTCTCCCCACAGCCCAAAAACAGAAAGGACTTGGTTCGGTACAAGTTCTGAAGAACTTCCTATGAAGAGACAGAAACAAACAAAAGCCACATTTACCCCAGCAGGCAAATCCAAGGTCAGGACTTCTAAAATACCCCAGGCTGCAAAGGAGCAGCAGAGCAGAACCTTCTCTAGTGAGCTGAGGGCAGCAAATGTTTTTGGACCAGGCCAAACTGACATTTTGTATGTATTGTTTCTACCAGAAAAGAAAAAAAGCAAAAAGCAAAGTTAACATACAAATACATGGGGTTAGAACTAGGTGATCTTTAAAGTCCTTTCCAGTCCAAGCCATTGTATGAAATCTAAACAGACACGTAAGTGTTGCCAGTAAGGGAAAATGAAATGGAAAAACTGTGATGACAGAATACTGAGCTCCCATTAAGTCAGTTTGTAAATACAGAAAATTAACATTCTTGACCACATGTTTGACTTCCTAAACCAGCTGGATATGACATTCAGTCCAGGATCCAGAGCTGGTCACAGTTTAACCCCTAAAACATGAGCCCAAGCAGTCATATGGTGATGAATCCTTGTCCTGGTGTCCAGTATTTTGGGGCTCCTGCTCTTTCCTAAAAGAAACACAAAGAACTCCAACTGTGACATCCAGCTGAGCAGTTTGACTGTGATTTACACAGCAGGAGTATATAAGGGCACTGCCCTGGCAACCCAGCTGTCTTTCTGAGTCATTCTGAACAGTTCCTCTGGGCCCAAGTATTTAATCTACACGCTCCCACCCAGCCCCAGCCTTAGGTGACGTGTCTACAGTGATTACATTAAAACAGCTCAGGAAAACATAGTAAAAACTTGAAAGATCACACAAACCATGACTTCGGGATCTTGAGTAACATCCTTATATCCCGAGGGATCCAGCACCATTCCACAGGGATCTGTGTATAAGCCATGAATGTGAAGAACTCCATATTTTACATGGCCTCTTGCCCACTGAAGAACCTAAAGCAAATCATGCAGGACATAGCCCTTTGTTATAATATACTACAACCACCAGGACCCTGCAAAACTAAACAGCTGAACTGACTTGTAAACCACTCAAAGCAGAAATAATTCCTTTTGCACTTCCCTGCAGCAAGAGATTGTAATTACTAATTGCACAGCTCACTTTAAATCATAACAAAGAGGTGATAGCTGATACTGAAGCTGTGTCTGCCTTTTTGGGCTAAACAAGCTTTCAACCAAAAAGCAAATTCCAGCAACACTAACAAAATACAGGCATGAACAGCAAATTACCCAGCAGCCAGGTGAAATCCTATTTGAGACTTTAACAATGGGTTCCCATAAGTTAAATAAATTTTTGGGTTTTTCACAGCAAAAGGGGAGAAGGGGTTAATAAATGTGTCACTGAAATTCTCCTTGGTAACTGTTACCAGACTAATCAGAATAAACAGACATGTAAAAGAATTGTCTGCTGCACCTTATAGATATGCTTTACCAACAACCTTTAGTCCTGAACTCTTTAAACAGGAAAACATCTTTCAATAAAGCTTTCAAGCTGCCTTGTCTTATATTAAATCTAAGAATTGTACTGCTCCCATCATACCTTATCCTTATCTTTAAGGTCTAAAGATTCCATAGGTTTACCCTGTTGCTGACCAAATATTTCAAGCAGATTATCGTAGTTCGTGGTCAGAACCATTGTGCCCCTCTCCATGAGCCTCAGGATGGCCTGCAGAACACCGGGGTTCTGAATGTGTTGCTCCAAATTATCAAACACCTCCATCAGGCAGTCCTGGAAGAAGTTGGGCTTGGTGTCCCCGGTGCGCTGAGGGAAGAGCAGAGGAAGGCTGCGTGAGCTCTGTGGTCCCTGCCTCCCACAGGAGCCCACAGCACCTGGCCCCTTAATGCCAGAGCATTGCTGCAAGAGTTCTTGCACAGCACATCAAGCAAAACCACCCAAAACAAAGCTCAGTGTGCTCTGCTGTTGCCTCCACTCAGGGCAGCTCCAAACAACAGCCTGGGTTTCTCAAGAGAGCTTGTAGTACAGGTACAAGGAAACAACACTAAAATTACCATTCCCTGGACTCAAAGTCTGTGATATATTACCAAAGGTGGGGGCTTTTTTCTTTTTTTTCCCTTCCTGGGTGAGAAAACTGCTATTAATGATTACATCTGCTACAAACACACTCAGACTCCTCCCATAACAGACAGGTCATTATCACACTGGGCCTGTAGATAGGCTGCTCACATGGTGCAAAACACTCACCCAGCCTACACTTAGCACTACAGTTGTCACCCTGAATATTCTAGCTAAAAGGAAGACCTGGCAAAGAGCTTAACACAGTCTGGAAACCTCTGGAAACTCAGAGGATGGCTGAGAAACTGGGCATGTATGGGCTGTCCTTAGGGAAGTGATTCACCTGTGTGCCCCAAGGCCATCAGTAGGGCAAGGCCTACCTGCCTTTTCAGAGTGTCTCTATTTTCTCCACAGAGCTCCTCCTTCACTTCCCAGAAACACCACAGTGAATATTTAACAGTCAGGACTCTTGCTTGCATTAATTCTGATGAAAGCTGACTCACACTAACACCCAGGGATGTTTTAGACTCTCCAAGAGGTACAGCGTGTTACACAATTACCCACTAAATCTCCATTTTTACCAGAAAAAACATCACGTTTTTTGTTGGCAACCGAATGAAAACATAAAGCAGTTTTAGAAACGAGCCGAGGTTCTAAGCACACTCACTGGGGACATCTTCCTGATGAGGTCATGTGCCACCACGAGCAGGTCCCTCTCCTTGGCGACCTTGGTGCGGAACTCGGCCAGGTCCCCGGGGTGCAGCACCTCCAGCTGCTCGGCTGCACCCAGCACGGCCTCGATGCAGCTCCTCCAGGAGCACAGCGCCGGGATGCCCGGAGCCACTGCCGCGCTCACACCCGTCCCCAGCACCACCAGCAGCTCCTGCGCCCGCTTCCGCACCAGGCTCTTCAGGAATTTTCTGCAACACAGGAAGCAAAATCCCGGCACTGTTTCAAAGAAGCAACTTTTTGGGCTTTTCCTGGGAAGAAGCAGCATCTTCATTCTCATAGTGAGCACAGCAGTCATGCTGGTTCAGATCGAGGGTCCATCCAGCCCACTGCTCAGAGGTTACCACCCACAGGTCCCTCCCAGGGGTGTATCTGTGCCATATCCACACTGCCCACACAGACCAGCACAGGGAACTGTCAGGAGAATCTGCCTTTCGTGATTACTCAGCAGAGAAGTGAAAATGCTTTTGAACCATAGAGCAAAATCCCTTCTGTACAACCAAGGGCTTCAGTAACACAGAACCTCAAAATGCCCAGACTTTCTAACTACCTTTGCAGTTCAATTCCTGGTAATAGGGATATTTAACGCCTTGTTTCACAATCACCTGAAACTATCTAACTACAATGTTTAACTTGAAATAGCCTCAAGCAAAGCAATAAACAGACATGCAGACGGGGTTGCCAGCTATTGCCTACAAAGCAAGTGTGTCTGCTGAGCCCTATTCCTGCCTGTTACATTCAGCCCAAAGAGTTTCCTCCCAGAAAGAATAATATTTATTCCTCACAAACAGCTTAACTGAGCATGAAGAGTTGCTCCGTGGAGAAACTAGTTACTGGGATCATTTCAGGTTTTCATCATGATATTCTTGCATCCAATATTCAGCAATCAGTGCCCATGTGGTTTCAGATTTTCATTAAGAGACACTTATATAAATATGTATGCACGTGTAGACACACACAAATATATACATGTATAACCTTTGCAGTGTAAGTTACCTGGATTTCTGCTCACTTCTAATTGTGGTGCTCTCTGGTGAATCCATCTCTGAAGCTCTGAAAAAAAACAAAAAGCTTTATCAATTACAGCAGCAACTTCCCAAATTTAACAAAAGGAGCATCTCACCACAGGCTGCTGCCAATAGCAGCATTTCCGACCTGCTTCCCTTCAGGTGGTTCCTGGAAGCAGGAGCGGTGCGAGAAGCAGAGCAGCTGGGAGTGAGTCTGATCCCAGCACGGTGTGAGCTCCGGGAGCTGCTCTGGAACACCCGGGGGACAAGGAGGTGCCCGTGGGACTGGGAGGGATGCGGGAATGCCGTGCGGGAGCACACGGGGCACATCCGAACGCCTCCAGCCTCACCCCCCTCCTGCTCGGGGCTGGTTCAGGGATCTGTCGGTGGAACAGGAGCTCCGCTCACCGGCAGGGCCAGGGGATGGGGCTGGCCAGGAGAGGGCTTCATGTCCGGGCGCCGAGGGAAGCC
>WBMV01008132.1:2601-16330 GCA_013396655.1 Campylorhamphus procurvoides
TGGCCAGTAAATCAAGACTTTAGATAAAATAATACAAGGTCATCTCGATATTTCCCAGGCCTTCTTGTTTTTCTTCTTTCTTGTTCTCATACTGGCTTGCTACACTAATAGCTTTGCATTCCAACCTGATGGAGAGGATGGGGGGAGGTGCTTTCTTTTTTTGGGGGGAGGACTTCACTCTTTCCCTGGCTTGGGAGGTGGTCAGAGAGAGGTTTCCTCGTGCTCATTTCTTTTGCCGCTACACCTTTGTTCTCCATCTGCTTGGGTACCCAGCTGCCGCTTGCTGGGTTGGTGGCAACACTGGGAGGGGAGTCCTGGCTTGCCCCCCGACTCTGTGTGTCCTGTGCATTTCTCCTGAGAGGAAAAACCACCACTGCCTGGATTCGCTAAAGGCTCATCGAGGGGCCGGTGCCATTTGCAGAGGAGTTTCTAAACACCCCCCAATGCTTTCAGACAAAAGACAGTGAGAGGGTACTTGCACTGCCCATGGGAAAGGTTTCAGCCCATCCCTGTGGCCACCATTCTTACATGAGCTCTGGAATCGGCACCACTTCCTATGTCTTTGCCTCACCAGAGCCCGATAGCACCCCCTGGGGGCCGTGAGTGAGTCACTGCCACCCCTGCCACTTGGGGCATGACAGAGCCTCCTGCTGTTTGTAAATATAACTGCACTGAAGGGGCAAAGCTAGGACTTGATTTGTTTGAAAGTTTTGGTTACAGTGTTGCTATTTGTTCTGGTTATACATATACATATATATATTTGTAGTAAAGAACTGTTATCCTCTTTCCTACATTTTCTGATTAAAGACTCTTAGTTTAAAAGGTTGTGGTGGCTTGAAGAGAGGGAGGCCCACTTCCTAGTCCAGAAGGATTCCTCACTTTCCTTGATAGACATCTTGGTTTCTTTTTAAAATGAGACACACACTTATACTCCTCTTTCCAAACTTGGCTTGTCAACATAGATCCCTTGCCACTTCTGCCTTATGAAGAGAATACATTTCATGTGAAGAGCTTAAAATATGAATGCATCCTGCTGGCAAAATCCAGCTGGTCCCTTGTGCGTCCCCCCAGGCTGCAAGGCTGAGCATCTCCAGCTGTGGTATTTGCAAGCAGGATCCATCCATCCATTAGCTTCTGTCGGGGTCCCAGTTATCACCCCAAGTTGGTGTTGGGCATGGGATGGGCATATTTTCAGGCACAGAAGTGGCCTCTGAATAGATGTGTCTATGGTGTTGGGGCTCAGACTTTGCCCTCATGTGGGGAAGGTCTTGAAAACTGCCCATCAAACCATCCCCACCCATATAAAACAGCTCCTCTACACTTGTTTGGGGGATTTCTTCAAACCAGCATGGTTTTACACTGAGCTCATGCTTTGAGGAATGCTTCCTGTGGGCTGGGAGATTTATATTAATATATTTTCCCATGGTGTGGGGGTACCAGCACTACTGCAGATGCTGGGATGAGCAGGGATCTGCTATACTTGATCCCCTCTCTTCCTACCACCTCCATGTAACAGAGATTACTGACCTGGGGACAGGATGCTCTTGGGGACATGAATGCTTTGCCCCATCTTAGGGAATGGCTGCCTGGGAGAGGACTCATGGTGTCTCCCAACATCCAGCAGTATCCCAAAGTTTTCCCACACATACTTGCAAAGGCAAAGGGCACATCACTGCCTCAGAGTTTCTGCAGCACAGGGACTTAGGCAAATATAACAAGGATTTTCTGAAATGCTCCAGAGGAGCAAGCCTGTCAAGCGGGAGCTGCCTCGTCCAGGCATTATAGCCATGGAGTGTCTGCAGGGCTGGGTTGAATGGGCTCCCCAGCTGCTCTGATGACAATCCAGCAAGGAAATTGATTTGCATTTCTTCATGGTCCCTTGTCTCCCTACCAGTCCCTCTTCACAGGACTGAGAGGTTGGCTTCAAGCTCTGAAAGGTATCATTAGTTCCCCATGTCTGTGTGTCCTGCAGTCTGTCCATGTTCCTCTGCTCGCTGTAAGGTTTGGCTAGGGAAGGCAATGACATTTTGCTCTGTGATTGTGTCTAGGTTAATGAGATAACAGGGCTTTTAAGTGGTGATAAACTGCTGTTATCCAGCTGAGCTGACACCCTGGCATGTGTTTGGAAATCCAGAAAGGTGCAAGATAGGAAAGGTGGTAATAAAAATTAAGTAATGAGGAAGACAACCCTCTCACCTGGGTACTTCCAGAGGAGGTGCTGGCAAACATCCAGGACAAAATGGTGTTTGCTGTTCATGGTATGTGGACTATGCTACTTCACCCTCCTGGTCATCTCAGAGCTTCCACCAAGACAGTGCTCCAAGATGTCTAGCAACTGCTAAGGTTAACAGCTGCACTTTTCTGTTTGCACATTCTTCATTATCACAGAATCCCAGGATAGGTCAGGTTGGAAGAAACCACAGTGGGTCATCTGGTCCAACCTCCCTGCTCAAGCAGGGTCATCCTAGAGCACATTGCATAGAATTGTGTCCAGACAGTTCTTGAATATCTCCAGTAAGGGAGACTCCACAACCTCTCTGGGAAATCTGTTCCAGTGTGCAGTCACCTGTACAGTAAAGAACATTATGTTCCCACCTGTGTGATTTAGACCTAAGCTAATTTGATAATTAACTGCTTGCACCTCCACAGCCCCTGAGGATCACAGAGATGTCACTAGTTCAAGCTGTGAAATGCCCATGTTTGGTGGGTAATTGCTGCTAATCTCAGATTTGGAACTAGACAAAAAGGTCATGGTAAGACCAGGGGGCAGGAAGTACCCACAGCTCCTGTTGGCTCTGGTTATCAGCTGCCTCAGTTACCCAAGCCTGAGGAATTTCAAATTCATGGATGTTCCTAATCTTGGGAGTTTACTCAGCATTTCCTTTAGGAGAACCAGGAATTTTCTGACCGTGCTTTCCCCTTTCTGCACAAATCCTTTTGAGCAGAATAAGCACTATTTGTGTCTGTTCAATGGCTGCAGGATCTTTGGTAAGTTGTTCTTGTAGAATTAGTCAGTGGCATTTAATGCAAGTTATATAACATCTGATGGTCAGCTGATGGGTGGTAGGTGCCCACAGGGTGGTGGCCACAGTCCTGGTAATCTGGACCTTCACCATGCAATGCATTTTGGAGACCTCTGTGATTAGAAACACTCGGAGAGCTGTGGCCATCATGGAACCAAGTCCACACTGAAGGCCACTGGTAGGATTTGCCCAAAGTGGGCAAAACACCCTGAAAAGAAGCCAATGCATATTCATCTGGTGCACAGCCAACTTGGAGGAAATGACGTGATAAAAGTCTGTGAGAGTGAAATGCCTCATGGCTGGGTGACGCCAGGACCTTTGCAAATCTGAGCACAGGGTATCATCTATAATTTAAAAGCTTTATATGCTTTAAATGTCAATAGCTCCTTTTTTGGAATAATAATAATTGCTGTGATTTGCATTTATCAGTCACACACCCTAAAGCACTTTGCAGAGGAAGATGAGTGAATTGTTCCCATTTGCCAGCTGGAAAATCAGGATACAGAGGTGATGGGACCCCACACAGGACTGGAAATAAATCTCAGTCTTCTGTGCTGCTGTTTCCCAGTCCTGCATGGAAGCTGTTAGCTCAAAGCAGGTTGTCTACTGTCATCTTACTCTGCTTTGTCTTGCTGTCCCTTTACTGTCAGTAGCATGGACAAGGATGGTGTGGTGGGATCTTAATATGGTTTAGTCCTCAGGGAATGTCAGCGAGGTGCAGACAGACAGGCCAGGAGTGTTGCTGCAGGTGACTGGAGGAAGAACAGAGCCCATGGAAGAGCTGATGGTCCCACCCATGGAAGAGCTGATGGTCCCACCTCATGTCCCACCATCTCCAATACTTACGTACAGCAAAGGAGCTTATGTAGTGGTATCCATGTGGAATGAGATGTTCCTGATGAAGCTGTGAGTAGTAACTCTGATTCAGAGGGACTCATTGAGATCCCAGGCATCCATGGGCAGAGGTGTTTGACCCCTCCCCGGTGTTTTCACAGGTTTCTTCAGCACCTCCTGAGCTTCTTCCAAATGTCAGTGCTATAAACTACTCATCTCACTGGGTTATACTCCCCAGAAAGCAAAGCTATGCTCCAGAGCCTCCTCCAAGCCAGGACTTAAATACAAGTAGTATTTAAATTATAAACAGGGAATAATGAAGAAATATTAAGTGTGCAAAATGTCAAGTGTGCAAAATGTCATTTATGAAGCCCTTTCTAGGAAGGTTTGCTTGACTATGATGCTGACCAAAAATGGTAGAAGATGGATTTTCCTCCTCTCCCATGGAGTGGCCAGACCTCTTGACTCTTCTAGTTTGGTCCTTGTCTTGGAGAGGTCTCATGTCCAGGCCAGGAAAGGATAACATCACATGAGCTGCATCTATACTGAGATGAGGAGTGGGCTTTCACTTGGGTCCAAGAGTGGAGGCCCCCAAGATAAAGGCATTATCTATTTCCATTGCTGGCAGAAGCTTCAGTCAAGCTTAGAAAGGGTCCAATAGGGGATGTCAGAGGACAGGCTGATCCATAGCCCATCTCTATTATGAGTGAACGTGGGCCATCCCTGACCTGCCCATCACATATGGTGAGGCCCAACATGATGAACATGCTTAGCCTTCAGGTTTATGCCACAAAATTGTTCTGTATGAGACCTCTTTAGAGGTCCCCTTGGCATCCACCCACTTGCCACATGGTCTTCCAATGAAATTTTCTCCGAAATCAGGCAGAGAAGGGAGGTCAGCCCTGCTACCCTGTATAAATACATTCTATTTTAAACTATAGGTGCTGAAGGAAGGTCACCCAATAAACACACCCAGATTATGTACAGATCAGAGCACCCCCAAATTAGTAATACAATTCATGTTTAAATAACAGCCAAACTAATGAAAGATAATTTGCTTACTGCCCTGACTTCACCACCTAAGCATGGGGCAATCCACAGGTTATTTTTATATAACTCCATGAGGCATTTCCAGAGCAAATAAACTTCACTGCACAGGGCAGTGACCCAGTCATCTGGTTTCAGTGGCCCTTCAGCCTCCTCAAGGCTCCTCATCAGTGGGTGAGTGTAGAGAGATGGTTGGCAGACAAGGGACATGGACAAGGTATTGCCAACCTAGGCCTGCTGAAAACAGAGGCCTAAGCATGCCTGACCCAGCCAGGAACTCTGCTGAAGAAGAAGCAAGCCCTGATACGAAAGAATAAACAGATGCCTGTGCCAGGAGCAAGAATGTAAACTGAACACAACGCAGAGATTGGCTCGTGGACAGTGGGTGCAGGCCAATTAGGATAAGACACATACTGAACTTTGTTGCGTGCACAAGCCAGAACATGATAATTGTAGAAACACCATTAATAAACTGAGCTTTGTAGCTAACTCATATTGGGTCCTCTAATTGCTCCATAAGCCCGCCTCCTACAGGTGAGGGCATGGCTCCTTTGGATGTGCCCCAGACACACAGGACATAGGTTTAGTTCTCTGCTGGCCAGCTCTTCACCTCTCCCACACTGTTGGCCTGACTTATCCGTTTTTGTTGCACATCCTTTGGAGAAGTAATTGAGTTGGTCTCCATGTTCTAAAAGCCCAGCATGATGGGTTGCAGATCCTGCTGGGAGCATGGCTGAGATGCAGCCAGGTGAATTGCACCCATAACACCATTGATCAAACTACCTAGATGAAAGCAGTGGTTTCCTCAAACATGGACACCCCAAGGGAGGTGGGACACGTCTGCATGGGTGGCATTCAGGTTGACTTGCCTGTCTGTGCATGCTGTGGTACTGGTCAAACCTACTGTCTAAAGGCCAAATTTAAGGACTAAGCTCCCCATGAAACAAAGACAAAACAAAATGAAATAAAAATTTGGCCATGTTAGCATAACTTTTGAAATTTAGTTTAAGTGTGATTTTGCAATATGTAATTGCCTGCAAGTAGGGGGTCTGCCCAATTGTGGGCAGTTAAGATAAAGGGGAATTATGGCTTGTGTGAACAGATAAGAGACTGACAGGGAAAGCCGGAAAAGAAGCGCTTTTAGCACGTAGCAAGAGTAATCAATAACATTTCAAGGAAAACAGGAGATGGGTGGGGGACATAGTTGCTTGGAATGATAAGGCTTTATGTAACTGCCCTATAGCAATAAGTATAGAGGATAGGTAACTGAATGTATAATTAGATAAGGCAGACTTTGTACTGATTCTCGAAGAATGTATATGATAGATAATATTTGAAACTTACTCCTTCCAAATGTATAAAAGCTGTTGGGTTTTTCTTACTTGTTGGACACACACTTGGAGGGCGAAAGCCTCTGTGTGGCCCCAGCTGTAATAAAAGTGTTCTTTACATACTGTTTAAGGATTCCCTTGAATCACCCAGACCACCTTCCTCGTGCACACCATGACGCTGGTATAGCACTGCCCTGTGGGGCCAAAGCAGATTGGTATCTCAGAGTGGTTCAGGAGACCCTTGGCATTGCAAGTTCAGCTACCATGAAGGTTCACAGAATCACATCTCCTGGTGAACCCAACTCTTGCCTGTAGGCAGGCATGGTCTAAAAAACATAATTCCTACCTCTGAAAAAGGTGCTTTTCCTACTTTGTCAAAGGAATCAATATCACCCTCCTCTTTTGCAGGGAACACTCAATCTTTTGCAAAATTTGACCCAACCTGTGAGAAAATGTTCATGGTGACCTCTGAATTCATCCCACATTCCATCCCCCACTCCTGTCCTTCATGGGGGTCCATCAAACTCTGCACAAGCAGAAAAAAACATACCCCAGTCCCTTTTCTTTTGCAAGGGTCTTCTTCAGATGCAAAATTGCAGGCAGTGTTTATTGATGTCTCTGCTGGGTGGCATGACCCACTGAGTGCCATAGGATGAAGAAAGAGTGCACTGAGTGGTAACATCCCTTCCTGTCCAGCTCCCATCCCAGGTCTGATGAGTTTGGTTTGAGGGTTATTTTATGGAAATTTTTTTGTTGAGTTGGTTGGTTTGATGGGGTTTTTTAACAGAAAATTTTTTTTAAAGACAAAATGTTGAAGAGTCAGTTTTCTCTCTTGCAAGGCTGCAGAGCAGGGTGATGTGTTTGAAGCAGAGACAGGAAGGAGAAGAATTTCCTGCAGTGGTTTTCTTTCCCAGTAATCTGGGACCACAGAGCCCATGTGGTTATTCCAAGCTGCTAGGAATTTCCCAGCATGCCCCAGGGATACTGAAATACTACACTGTTCCCTGGGTGCATTAGTGTGGACCTTCCCAGGCAGGACAGGAAGACTGCTGAAGCACATCCAGCCTGGGAGGGGCAGGATGGCTTGGGGGCTGGAGCCCAGTGGGATGCTGTGTGAGATGTGGAAGACAGTACCAGGGGATAGAGAGGTCTCAGAGCAACAAGGAACAGCTCCAGGGTTCATAAGGTGCTTTTTGTTCATCTTATGGGTGGACAAGGCAGAAGAGGGACATGGGATGCTGTTGCTTGGTTTTTTTTAATTTCTCAATAGTCAGGACATAATTTCTCTGATTTTTTTTTTAATTAAAATTCAAGTGAAAACTCCAGAATGAATAATTTGGTAACCCTGAGGTGATTATCTGAGCTGGCAAATAACTCTCTCTTCCATGGGACTGGCTGGATAATGAAAGGATAATCTCAAACTTTCCCAGAGTCTGAAAAGACCCAACAAGATTTGGCTGCAGGTTAACTTTAGAGTCATAGACACAGTTGGGCAATTGCCTTATAGAAATGGGTGTAGAGAGGAAAAAGTCATCACTGTTAGGTTAATAAATGCCTTGGTTATTTTACAAGTCTTTTTCCTGCATATGCAATTTTTTTTCCTTTTGTAATGAAACATAAATAACTCCTGTTTTGGATCTTCTATGCATACAGTTGTGTCATGTAAATAATCATCGTGCTTTTGCCTGGCTTTCTTTAGCAGCTGCTTTACTTACCTTTGTTTCAAAAGAAAAATATCTTATGTCTTGTCCAGGGCACAAGAGCAAACTTTGGTGTGGTGGCTTTTATATCTCGCTAGCTTTGCAGAATGCAACTGCAAGTCAGAGCATTCATGGCAGCAAGGCCTTTTGTCTCAGGCAATAGGAATAAACTGAGATGAAAGAGATAGAGGATAATTTATTTAGTTGTTGTTTTTCAAATGTTGTACAACCCGCATTGGGAACACACAGTGTTGATAACAAACTTGCCCTGTTGTTTAATTTTCCCCTACTTAGTGTCTACTGATTTTTAATACAGAGGAATGGCCACTATGGAGACAGACAAACAAAATCACACAGAACATCATGCAAGAAGCTCTGTAGCATTGCTGAGAGCCCAGGGAAGCCCTCTTGGCTCTGGATGCAATGCACTCTCTTGTGTCATCCTCTAGAAAGATTTTTATTTGCTTTTCTATGTTGCCCCTTGCTCTTTGCCACACACTCCCAACATACACATCCCTTTTCATATTCTGCCTTTGAGCAAACCTCTTTTTTTTCACCCCAGCTAGAGGACTGATGGGGTGGCAGCTCTCTCTCTGAATGTTTCCTCCTGATGTTGCTCCATAAATCACATCACTTAGATAATCCTTTGTCATGGCAACCATCAGCTCAGGAGCAGGGTGACCTTTTAATGCCAAGCCCAGGCTGCCCTGATCTTCTTCTGGTCTGTCAGGTGTAGGAAATTAACAGGCTGTGCATTTCTCGTGAGAGAGCAAAGGGAGTTTTTTTAGCCAAGGCTAAAAGCTGTGTGCTTGTAAGATAAACAACTTTACAGGCCCGTGAGAACTGGAAGCAGGCTGGATGAGGTCATGGATACAGTAGCCTTATAGTATTAGCCAATTAGTGATTGTNAAGAAAAATATCTTATGTCTTGTCCAGGGCACAAGAGCAAACTTTGGTGTGGTGGCTTTTATATCTCGCTAGCTTTGCAGAATGCAACTGCAAGTCAGAGCATTCATGGCAGCAAGGCCTTTTGTCTCAGGCAATAGGAATAAACTGAGATGAAAGAGATAGAGGATAATTTATTTAGTTGTTGTTTTTCAAATGTTGTACAACCCGCATTGGGAACACACAGTGTTGATAACAAACTTGCCCTGTTGTTTAATTTTCCCCTACTTAGTGTCTACTGATTTTTAATACAGANGATTTTTAATACAGAGGAATGGCCACTATGGAGACAGACAAACAAAATCACACAGAACATCATGCAAGAAGCTCTGTAGCATTGCTGAGAGCCCAGGGAAGCCCTCTTGGCTCTGGATGCAATGCACTCTCTTGTGTCATCCTCTAGAAAGATTTTTATTTGCTTTTCTATGTTGCCCCTTGCTCTTTGCCACACACTCCCAACATACACATCCCTTTTCATATTCTGCCTTTGAGCAAACCTCTTTTTTTTCACCCCAGCTAGAGGACTGATGGGGTGGCAGCTCTCTCTCTGAATGTTTCCTCCTGATGTTGCTCCATAAATCACATCACTTAGATAATCCTTTGTCATGGCAACCATCAGCTCAGGAGCAGGGTGACCTCTTAATGCCAAGCCCAGGCTGCCCTGATCTTCTTCTGGTCTGTCAGGTGTAGGAAATTAACAGGCTGTGCATTTCTCGTGAGAGAGCAAAGGGAGTTTTTTTAGCCAAGGCTAAAAGCTGTGTGCTTGTAAGATAAACAACTTTACAGGCCCGTGAGAACTGGAAGCAGGCTGGATGAGGTCATGGATACAGTAGCCTTATAGTATTAGCCAATTAGTGATTGTTTATCTGTCTAAGCACCAGTAATGTTAATGCACATAATGTCAGGAATACTATAATTGTAGAAGTTTCTTCAATAAAGTGAGCTTTTGCAGTTAATTCACATTGGATCGTCTCGCATTGCTCCTAAGCCCGCAAACCTCCGATAGTCAGGGACCCAGTATCTGCCATAATTTTGTGATACCCCAGGGAGCAGCTAGGCCATTAGGATGCTCCTGGTCAGACACTGGGTCTACTGAACATACTGGAATTGTAGGGATTTGGCAGGCCTGTGATTTCTTCACAGAGCAAAGGGAGTTTTGGCCTTGGCTAAAACTCTGTGTGCTCGTTAAGATAAACAGCCTGCAGCACTGTGAGAATACAGGTGCTGTGAAGACAAGCTGCACAGAGAGAGCCTGTAGCCAATGAGTGATTGTTTATGTGTGTCTGCACCAGTAGTGTTAATGCACGTACACTTAGAGAATACTATAATTGTAGAAACTCCATTAATAAAGTGAGCTTTGCAGTTAATCTATATTGGATCGTCTCACTGCTCCGCAAGCCCGTAACCTCCGGTTTTTTGACATAGAATGAAGGGGCTGAGCAGGTCCACCTGGACCACTAAGCCCAGCATGGCCATCAGCATTCATTGAGTTTCCCTTGCATTTCATTTAACCTCTTTGTTGCTGCTTTTATTCAATCTGAGGTGTGTGTATGGAAAAGAGTCCCTGCATCTATCCAAGGGGGACAGCAGGCCATGGGGGACACCATCTCTAGCACAAGCTGTGACAGTTATTGTAGGGGTTGGTGATATTTCTACCAGTACCTGCTTTCTGGTGACTGCTGTGTTGAAATTCCAGCCACTCCATGTGCGTTGAGTAATCTTGCTGTTACTAAAGTCAGTCTGTCCGTCTTCCTCCCTTCCCCCCCAAGTTTCAATTTCCTCATAATTCTCTCTCTAGACAGCCATTGCCTCTCCCACAGTGATGTGGTTTTGCTGATGTAGTCTCTTGTCTCTGTTCCTCTTGCAGAAGGATTTCACTATGCGGGAGGAGTTGCAGCAGCAGGACGTGGAGCGCTGGCTGGGGTTAATCACCTTTCTCTGCGAAGTCTTCAGTACCATGAGGAGCAGTACTGGAGAGCCCTTTCGAGTCCTTGTCTGCCCCATTTATACTTGCCTCAGGGAGGTAAATGCCTTCAGAGTTTGTCCTTCTCTACATGGTTTGGGATGGTGGCAGAAAACTTGGTGAGGAAAAACAGAAAAGGCAACTCAAGGAGGGCTTTCCCCCATCCTGTTTTAATGGTGGTTTTGTCTCCTGCTGCTGTCTATAGAAGACTTTCTCAGAAAAACCTGCCTGGTTGCCCAGGGTTGGAGCTGTGAATCTCAAATTGTCAGTAGTGCATAAGTCGGGCCATAAATAACTTGCTGTAAAATAAGTTCTCTGCTAGACCTTGTGCAAGGGAAGCATAAAGAAACTGCTGACAATGGCCTTTTAACATGTATGGGAAGTTTTCTCTGAATGAAAACACATCATAAACAGTTGTCATTGGGACAGACTTGATAAAAAGCAGGTGAAGATCCCAAATAGATAAAAGTGAAACCTCTCTTTTATTTTTTCACACAGCCACTTTTATATTTTTCCTAAGTGTATGTGCACTAACATTATTGGTGCTCATTACACACAAACAATCACCTATTGGCCACAGTTACAAACTACTGTCTCTGTACAAACTCATCCAAGTTTCTTATCTTCTGCTTCTCCGGAGTTCTCTCAGTCTCTGTAAGTTGTTTATCTTCACGGGTACAAAACAATCTGGCCAAGGTCAAATTCTTCCTGCTCTGTCAAGAAATCCACAGGCCTGGTACAGTTTCCCACAATAAACATTTTGCCTTTATGGTAATATTGTGGCTAGGGTTCACAGATGGTGACTGTAGCAGTGAAAAAAAGTGCAGGCACTGTGATAGGGTGCACATATGCAGAGGAGGAGGTGAGAGGGGGATGCTAAGAATAGCCTAACTTCGCCAAAATCTCTGCCCACTGAGGTATGTGTCACTTTATGGGGAAGATCTAGGCATCTAGCAAAGTCCTCATTTCCCTCTGTTTCCCATCACAGTCATGACACAACCCAGCCCTGATTCTGCCAGGATTTTTCTATGCCCACTCCTGTCTGCCCTTGCCATGACATCACGGTCCCTCTTGTCATCTTGCCGGTATGTAGGGGCACAGTGACAATCTAGAGGTGCACAGAAGGACACGAATTTCATGTATTAGGGATATATTTTTTCCTACAGGGCAGCTCCATAAAAAAGCCTTTACTTATTATATCAAGATGTCATGCATAAATTTGTTTCTTAAAAATACGTCTCTTTTCCTTATCAGGACAGCTCTGTCCCTGTGGTGTTGTTTGTCAGAGAAGACTCTTAGCTTAGCTGGTATGGGTGAGCTTGAGTCTTCCATCTCTCCTGCCCCAAAATGGTTGATCTGTGATTGCTCNTTCACGGGTACAAAACAATCTGGCCAAGGTCAAATTCTTCCTGCTCTGTCAAGAAATCCACAGGCCTGGTACAGTTTCCCACAATAAACATTTTGCCTTTATGGTAATATTGTGGCTAGGGTTCACAGATGGTGACTGTAGCAGTGAAAAAAAGTGCAGGCACTGTGATAGGGTGCACATATGCAGAGGAGGAGGTGAGAGGGGGATGCTAAGAATAGCCTAACTTCGCCAAAATCTCTGCCCACTGAGGTATGTGTCACTTTATGGGGAAGATCTAGGCATCTAGCAAAGTCCTCATTTCCCTCTGTTTCCCATCACAGTCATGACACAACCCAGCCCTGATTCTGCCAGGATTTTTCTATGCCCACTCCTGTCTGCCCTTGCCATGACATCACGGTCCCTCTTGTCATCTTGCCGGTATGTAGGGGCACAGTGACAATCTAGAGGTGCACAGAAGGACACGAATTTCATGTATTAGGGATATATTTTTTCCTACAGGGCAGCTCCATAAAAAAGCCTTTACTTATTATATCAAGATGTCATGCATAAATTTGTTTCTTAAAAATACGTCTCTTTTCCTTATCAGGACAGCTCTGTCCCTGTGGTGTTGTTTGTCAGAGAAGACTCTTAGCTTAGCTGGTATGGGTGAGCTTGAGTCTTCCATCTCTCCTGCCCCAAAATGGTTGATCTGTGATTGCTCATTCTGCAGGGTTGTGACCTTTTACTCATGCTGTTCCTTTTTCATGGGTCTGGGATAGATTTTCATCTTGTCACCATTTTTTGCCACTGTCAGCTAATCCCGATGCACAGGCCAACCCAGGAGATCGCAAACACCTATTTATCAATAGTGATAGTAGCCAGGCTCTGAGATGGTTGCCAGAGCCAAAGTCAGGCTGTAGACTCAGACAAGGAGGTGGTGGTAACTTGGTCAAAGGTCAGTGAAAAAGAGGAAGAGGAAAGCTGCCTGATGACTGAGCCAGGAATGTCTCGTCCTTTTCCCCTGAAAATCTTCCTCTCTCCAGCTCCTTTCCTTTACCCACAAATAAAAACTTATAAATACCATCATTAGTTGTGGATATGGGCCAGGTAGGAGGAGCAAAGATGGCAGCAGGGGAAAACAATGCCAGGTGGCTCAGTGAGGAATCCGCTGGGGATGTGGCTGGGGCATCAAGTGACAATGCAGTATTATTTATTGAGCGGTATGGATGGGTTGCTGTAGTGGATTGATGCTGGCTGGATGCCAGGCACCCACCAAAGCTGTTCTATCACTCCCGGGACAGGGGAAAGAAAACATAACAAAGTGTGACCGGTTGAAATTGGCCAAATGCCAAGAGCCGAAGGGCCCGGGACAGAGGCCCCAAATGCCCCTCCCAGCCACAGAGAAGTGGGGGGAAGAGAAAAAAAAACCCAAACCACAAACCCAAACTTCAGTAGAACTAAAGCAGTTTTTATATATATATATATATATAAAAGAGGAGAAAAGAGAAAGAAAACAAGTTTTCACTTCCCTCTATCCA
>WBMV01008139.1:0-19538 GCA_013396655.1 Campylorhamphus procurvoides
GCAAAGCCACCCCCATGACCAGGGGTGGCCGGGGGCATCTGGGGGGCCATCAGGGCCTTCCCCATACCCTCCTCGAAAGGGTCCAACTCAAAGCTGATGGAAAAGAAAAAGCAGGGGGCGGTTTTGGCAAGAGGAGCCTGTCGGGGGGGCGCGGGAGGGGCGGCGGGGATGCTGCGGCTCTCCAGTCTCTGAGTGGTTATAGCTGAGTTAAAGAGTGACCAGTCTGTAAACATCACCGGGGCAGGGAAGCTCAAATCGAAGAACACGCCAGTCAACACAAAGCTTCAGTTGTGGTTTGTTGTTTGTTTTTTTTGTCCATTTTCTCTTTTTTTTCTTCTTTTTTTTTCCTTTTTTTCCTTTTTTTTTTCTCGTTGTAAACACTTGAAAGACAGACCCCTGTGACTCAGCAGGGGGGAGCAGTGGCCCCGCTCCCGGCGTGGGGCAGAGTCCCCATCTCATCGCTGCCGGGGCCCGGGGTGGAGATCTCCAAAAGGGAGACGGGAGAGAGGAGAAATTTCCCGTTTAGTCAGTGCAAAAAAACCGAGCAGAGCCCCCGGGCGAGTCCGGGTGGGAGGTTGGGGGGTTGCCGGTGAGAAATGCCGCGTGCTCCGTTTGGCCGGCTGTCCCCCGGCAGCTTTCCCCGTTCGGTTCGGGGACAAAAGCCAAACATCATGGCAGGGTTTCGGCCAAGCGCGTCCCTGGGGCCTCTCTGGCAGGCAGAGCTCTCCTGGTGACCAGCGGCTGTGGAGGGGAGAGCAGGTTGCTCCGCTTTTCTCACACTGTCTTCTCCTGGATGTTTCTTTTTGTTTTAAATCTTTTAAATTAAAAAACAAAACAAAACGAAACAAAAAAAAAGCAAAAAAACCCAACGAAACAAATAAAAATAATAAAATAAAATAAAATAAAAAATGCGCTGTTGTCCCAAGTGGATTCAAGTTTCTGGGTTTTATTTTTGTCTTCTCGAGGAATTTAAAGTCAGCCCAAAACTCCAGGCGGGGCAGGGGGGACGGGGAGAGGAGGTACAGCAGGTATAGCAAGGTGCCCTGCAAAGGCAGAGAGAGACCATCCCGGGTGAGGAGCAGGAGCCCTGGCTGTCCCACCCCGCCTCATCCCACCCCATCCTCCCCTCCTGACCCAGGATTTAAAACCAAGCACGGGAATATCCTGTTTGAGCAGCCCACCACAGGCTCACCTTAAAGAGAAGTCAGCAAGCATGCCCGGCAGGTCAATCAGAAGGATGCTCCGGGCAAGATCTGTTCACTTCAAACCATGAGTCTATACAGCTGCGAGAGGAGAGCATGTCACCACTGTACTGCTGCGCCTCAGGTGTCTCCCCCTGTGCCCCTGCCACCCGCCTGGCCACCCCCTCAGGGTACCTTTTGTGATAAATGCAGAGGCAGGGCAGCCTGGCTATCGTGTCCCCCTGCAGCAGCTCCTCCAGGCAGATCACGCACTCGCCAGCATCCTTGGTCAGCACATCATCTGGGAGGGGAGGAGAGGGCAGCAGTGAGACAGGGACAACCTCAGTGTTCCCCTCCCTGGGATGAAGTGGAACCCGTGGCCACTGCTGTGGACGCAGCTGCGAAGGGGCAGAATGGCAGCAGCACTGGAAAACACTGGCAGGAGGTTCAGGTGAAGGCAGAAGGGGGGAGATGGGTCTCGGGCAGCTGGAGCAAACACAGCCCCTACCCCTGGCTTCCAAAAAATCAAATAAAGGGTGAGCATCACTCCCATACCAGTGGTCAGGACAGAGGTGGGAGGTGGCCAGAGCTTGCAGCTCAGTGCTCAGCCCAGTGCTCAGCCCCATAAGCCTTCTGGCCAGAGCAGAGGGGAGGAAGACAGTGATCCTTCAGACGGGCAGCCCAAGAGGGTATGTGTCCCAGGCAAGACACCTGGCCAGAAGGGCTCCCTCTGGCACAGAGCAACTCAGGGAGGGGGCTGTGTTACAAAGGAGCCCAAAAGCAAAAGCAGCAGGGTTGAGCCGTGCTGGGGAAGCAGAGCAGAGCAGCAACCAGGAGCAGCACTATCCCACTGGAGAACAGCCCTCTTGGCAAGCCCAGCCGAGCTGCCTGCCCACAGCAAGTCTCTCCAGCCTGCCCGGAGTCCTCCCAAGGCAGCAGGACACCGTGTCCCCTACACAGCCTGGCCCTTACCGTTGTAGGAGAGGCGAGGTTTGCTCAGACACATGATAAAGTGCATTTCCATCTCGTCAGAAGCCACAGATTTGGAGCAAATGGGGCACTTGAAACCTGGAGGGAGAGCAGAGAGGAGCCCTTAGCAAGGGCAGCAGGAGCCCAGCCTGCCTCCCAGGGAATCCCCGAGGTCATGGGGGCACTGCAGCAGGCAGCCCCTCACCTGCTGCCTGCATGGTGACCCGCACCCCACACGGTGCCCACTGGGCACCTGCTCATCCTGTGCTGGTGCAGGGGACAGCCACCAGACAGGGGACAGCCGCCTGAGCTGGCGCGCTGGTCGTCCCCGTGCCCGCCGCACAGAGGGCACGGAGAGAGTGCCAAGGCAGAGAACACGTGGCCATCAGCTGCTGCCAGGCCTTAAAGGGCGAGCAGCAGCCTGGGGCACGCAGCACCCTGCCACTGGCAAGTGCAGGGGCACGTCCCTGTGCCTGGATGGTGCTGTCCCTGCTGCTGGAGCTCAGCATCGCATGGATGAGCCAGAAAAGCTGCAAGGAAGGAGTTTTCTTTTGTAGGACTGCAGCAGAGGACTGGCAGGCCGGAGCCTCAAACCCAAAATGCTGTTTGCAGGAGTGAGGTGGGTGCTCATGCCTCTGATGCCAGCCAGCAACCCCAGGAGCAGGGGGACCCTGCAGGCTGATGTCCCAGCTTGACCTTGACTCTGCCTGGTGACTCAGGTTCTTGGATGAAGCCAGCTGGGATGCCCAAATCTGCTCTGTGACTTTGCTTGGGCACGATGGGGCCTGACTGGTGCCAGGGTGTCACATCAGTGCCATCTGCTTGAGCCATGCAGACCACCATGGCATCATCCCCAGCCCCACCAACTGAGGCTGCCCCAAAACCAGATTTCTACGTCCCAAACTCCCAGGGAACAGAACCCCAATGAGCCCTATAGGTCACCCTCTTGGGACTCCCTGCCCTCCTAGTGCAGCCAGCTCGAGTCTGTGCAGTTCATCCCTGCCCAGCAGAGCAGGGCTCAAGCTGAACATGCTCATGCCTCCACCACCACGAGTTTGCACCAGAATATCCAGCAATTCTCTGCCTGCAGAGAAGGAGAGGGTAATTTAAGGATCTGCCTTCTAAAAGCAGATCAGGTTTGACTGCAGTGCCGCTTAAGAGTTTTCTTCATATATATGCAAAGGCTGCTCAGGAAAGAAGAGAAAAGGAATGTACACAAATTATCTAAGGATGAATCAGGTTCTTGTTTGCCACCACATGGATGTGGCCAGGGCATTTTTTTTTGCGAATGGCTTTAACAGAGGCAGCTCACATCTCTGCAGTGCAAACAACCAAGGTAACTGCTCAACACCTGAGTACCTGCTCATTAGCAGTGGTGACAAACACATTATTTCCCAGCTCCCCAGTGAAAGCCTAGGACAGAGATTCCAATCCTGCTCCCCCAGAGGGTGGCTATTTCTCAAGGGGGTGCAGCAAGGATGAGCACCATGGATGGTGTGGGACTGGCTTTAAAAGGACCTGCTAAAACAAGGAGCTCTCAAGCCCAGGGATCCCTCCAGTGGGGTGTCCTTTTGGTCTGCAGCCATGGCAGGAACACATCCCTGCCCCAGCCAGGCTGAGCCATGGGGTCTCTGCTGTGAGTCTGGCCCCCATTTGCACCAAACCCCGGGTGACAGGACAGCACTGTCAGCCAGGGCCTCGTGGGCAGCAGTACCAATCTGCCTTCTCCTCTCCAGCCTAATTTTACTCCTGACCAATTTATACCTTGTGGCAGCCGTGCCCATTAGCTGAAATAGCTGTTTTTTTCCTCCTCCCAAGTGTTTACCCGCCCAGTGTATTTATAGCACGGATAGCTGGGATAGCTCCCAGCCTGCCTGCTGCAAGACCCAACTGGCCTCCCCTTGAGAGACACTCTCCTGGTGCCCCACTCCCCTGGCAGCCTGCCTGCCCCTGTCCCCACCTGATCCCACCTGGATGTGGATAGTCTGCCACACCATGGGCACCAGTCCCTACCCAGGGAGCTCTGGGGACCAGCTTCCAGCAGGATCCCCTGGAATGCCTGTGAAGGGCTCCCTTTGGAAAAGGCATCTCGTCTGCAAACCCTGTGTCAGGGCAAGGCATTTGAAGAGGTTCTGTATTGTTCCCTGCGCAGTGTGCGAGGAGACCTCGTTTCCTCCAGTTTCCCCCTTTTTCTGTGCCAATGTGTTATTTTAAACAGGCTGTCCCAGATCTGCTGGCTCTGGCAGCACCTGAAGGGATCCAACGAGACGTGCAGCCCATGGGAAAGGACAGGGCCCTGGATGACACCGCCTGGCCAGCAGCTGCCAGGGCACAGCTGCTGGCAAATCAGCAGGGCCAGGCAAAGAGCAGGGCCCTTTGCAGGCTCTGGCAAGTCACTGTTGCCGTATCTCCAGGCATCTTTGCTAGCTGGGATAGCTTTAGCACAGTTATAAATAGCTGACATGAACACTCCTCATGCTCCCCAGTGCTCCATTGGCAGCTGGCGGGGGGACTGGGACTCCAGACACCGCCATGGCCCCATGGCAAGGACATGGGGACACTGGGCAGACAGGGTGGCCCAAGCTCAATCCCCAGCACGTGTGTGGGGCCCTCCAGCCAGATGGGTTTTGGGGGCTGATACAAGTGCAGAAGCACACATACTTTTCTGGCTTTGCATTTCACAAGATGGAGGGGGAGAGGGGGGAAAAGGATGAAAATGCAATTGCATAAATTCCCAGGTTTGATCAGGAGCGAGGAGAGCCTGTGGAAAGGCCCCCAGGGCAGGGGGCTGCCCCACACCCCAGCTGTTGGCACAAATACTTGACATTGCAAAAGCAACTGCTTGCATTCCCCTCCACGGCAGGAGCCCAGCACCAGCAGGAACGGGGAGGCAGAGAAGGGGTGAACTCCCTCACCCCTTCCCCAGGTGATGTTTGGGGGAAGATGGTGGATAGAAAACCAGTGAGACCAGCACCCACCAGTGGCAGGCACCAAGCCAGTGCCATGGAGCGTTCCTCCACAGATCAGGCAGGCACTGGGCCCAGAGCCTGTCCTGTAGATGAAAGAGCCACTCCCTGCATGGCCAGCCCCCTTCAGGCCATGGTATTTTCCACATTCCCCGAAATCCCCGTTAATTTATCCTGCCTAAGCTGCCAGCCAGAGCAATGCAGGAGATTACATTTTGACAGCTGCTCATGGAAAATTCAGCTCCCTCCTCCTCAGAGCCCTTTCCGTCCTCCTCCCACATGCCTAAAAAAAAAGAGAGGAAGGGCCCAGCTATTTCTCCTTGCCAGGGCCTCCCACACCCGGGGAGGCCCAGGGCTTGCTTCAGGGAAAGGCCATGGACCCTTCCTCCCTCCCAGTGTGCTGAAGGCAGCTGGTGATGCTCCTGACCATGGTACATTAAACCTGAAGCAAGCACTGTCACCTCATGCAGAGATGTGTGGGCAGGCACCAGCTCCTGCCAGGAATGAGGAAGAGGAGGGTGCTGCAGAAGGTGGGCTGGCCTCAAAAGGCAGGTTCAGATCAAGACCTGGACTCTAGCATCCTGCAGGAGACTCTGAGAAAACCAAAGGCTTTCCAGGGCTGTGAGACACAGGCATGTGATCTAATCTCTCCAATGGCTTGGTCTAGAAACCAGGAGCAAGTGGCACTGGTGCTCTCCAAGGGCTACTGCCCTCTGAGTATTTTTAGGAAGGTTACATAGTTTATTTTAGAGAGTCAGACAAAGTAGAGCTGGGAACCTCTGAAAATCTCCACTAGGTCCTATGCATGCTGAAGAAGCCTGGTGGTTAACCCTCACAGTGCCAAAAGCACCACCACAGAGCTGCAGAGACTTTGGTGGTGGTGGGAGAGTCAAGACACCCTTTCCAACTCATCTTTTAACATGCCAAACAGAGCTGCTTCTGGAGCTGGGATAGGAAATTCCCATCACTTGTGTCCACTGAGCACTACAACGGGGTCAGCCACACCATGCCCTGCAAGTGAAGTGGCTGCTCCCCTCAGGGGTGGGTGAGACCACATCCACAGGAGCTGCAAGGCTGTCCCAGACCACAGTGAAAGGCATGTGCTATGCCCACCTTCCCCTGCCAAACCCTCCACTAGCTCAGCATGCCTCCAGGCAGATTGCTTCCAGGCTACAGTGCCCTCAGGAGATGCAGCATCACCCCAGCATTAGGAAACCTGGGCTCTGTCACGGGCAGGTGGCTGAGACATGGAAAAAGCAGCACCTTCATCCCTGCACAGCATCTCCAGCACTGGGAGGAAGACACCAGTGGGGGACGATATGTCCTGAAGGCAGGAGGAAGCAACAGCCCAGGCACAACCCCAGCAAGCCACCCAACCCAGAGCAGCATTCAACAAAGGGATCCCTGATTGCCCAGGCCCCGTTATTGCCATGAGATAAACCAGGAGCCCTGTGTGCAGCAGCAGCAACACAGACTCCCAACACATGCCTGACCCAGGAGGGATCCCTCTTGTGGTGCACAGCACTTGGAGCACCAGGGAGCTCGGGGTAACCCCCAGGCTGCCTGATGCTCATGGAAGATGGGGAAACCTCAGCTGCACAGCCCACCTCCATCTCTCCAGAGAGAATCCTGGGCTCCCAGCCAAAGGAGCTGAGCTTACACCAGGTGAGGATGCATCCAAACACGAGATAAACACAGGGAATATTTGATCCAAGCATGCAGTCCTGGTTCCTCCTTCCTGCTGAGTAGACCCTAAGCATCTCACCCCCTCCCATGGCTTCCCTGACATTGCCAGCTGAACCAGTACCAGGTGGAAGCTGGAAGAAAGAGTTGGATCATCTTGAAAAAACCTATGTGAGTGAAAGAAGAGTAGGGAAAGACTGAAAGACCATGTCTATGGGCCCTGTTGGTCAAGCTGAAGCTGAAGCAAGTGGGGTTGGCTGAGATAAATGGGTTCCAAGTCCTCCCCTTCCCTTATCCCTCAAGGGCTCCAGCACAGCCCCAGGAAGATGGAATCAGGGAAGAGTTGTCCTACATGCCAGGCATGTGAAGGAAATCAGAAGAGCCAAGATATTCAGACCCAACAACTCCTGGAAAACAAATTCCCTACTGGTTTAAAGCAGCCTCATTTTTTTGGAGTGATGGTCACAGGGCAGCACACTGGAGATTGCATATGGGTGCACAGAGCACATCTCCAGCACTTGGGCAGGGAGCAGGCAGCTGAGGACTGCATGAGTGTCCCCTTTTGAGAGCTGGAAGTGACATGGAAGTGACCACGGAAGTGACATTCTATCAGCCCCAGCAATGCCCAAGCTTGCACCAGGGACAGGAGGCAGCTTGCACTGCAACAAGGACTCACCCCATTAAAGGACCATGGTCCTCTGCCAGCACAGCACCTGCACCAAGGGCCTGGAGGCCACAGCACCCGGCAGGATGAGGCTGGAATCCACTTCCCCTTGCAGGAGGAAACAGCACCAGCTGCACGGGTAGAGGCAGGAGCCAAGGGCCAGCACAGCCCTGCTGCCATGGCAGGACTCAAGGCACTGGGTGCGCTCCACCACGGTGCTGGGTTATTGTGCAGCATAAGGGCTGACACGAGCAGGGACACGTAGGCAGGAAAGAGTAAAGCACTTAAGCTGCCTCATTTGCCAGCTTTGAAAAAGTGAGTGTCCTTCCTCCTGAGTCAAGGCTGCAGGGAGGTGGGAGAGCACAAAGGACAGGTCCAGGGAGGAAACAAGACATCCCACCTTCCTGAGGATGCAAGGGAAACAGGGATAGGGGATGCCAGCAAGCCAGCCCCAGATCACAGCCAAGCAGGGAATGTGGCTGCGATGGGACATCTCTGGTTGGCAGTGCTTGGAAAGAAAAAGCAACTGTTTCTGCTGCCGTAGCAGAGGGACAGTCCTGCTCCATCCCCATCCCACCCCACCATTTCCTTGCTGACTGAGTCAGTTCAGCTGGCTGAGAAGGGAGAACATAAATGCTTGCAATGTGAAAGCAGCACTCCAAAAAGAAGCTTCTTCTGTGCAAGGCCAGGTTTTGCAAGGTCTAAGATAAGCTGTTCCTGGTGTGCAGTGGCTCCCAGCAAAGTCCCCATGTGGCAGGTGTTTGCTGTCAGATTTGCCACACACCAGCCAAAGGTGGCAGGGACATGCCATGGAACATGAAGCTGGCCAAGGCCAGCACCATCCTAACACACAAGGCACTGTGTTTTGGAGAGGCCTCTGTCCATTCCCACCCGGTTTAAGCCATGAAGAGGAGAAGCAGCAGCAAGGAAAAGGCACTGGTGCTCCAGGTGGGATGTGAAGGAGCCACTGGGGACAGAGGGATGCAGGACACAGAGCAGAGGGACTTGGTGGCATCACGTCGCAGCAGCCCAAGGCTGGCTTGCCGCAAGCCAGGAGGCAGAACTGGGCTTTTTTTAGCCAGCTGGGTTCTTATGGGGGCGGTGGAGGAAGATGGGAAAGAGAACAGATTGCAGTTCTGGGGCTGAGGAAAGCTGGAGGGTTGGAAAGGAGCAGGAGACACAGGAGAGGGAACCCCATAGGGACATTTGCTCCAGTGCACCCAAAGCTATTGATCCTCAGCAGACAGACATATCAAAGCCTTAAAAAGCACCTCCAGCACAGTCCACAGGGATTGAGAAGTGGGATGGCAAAGAGGCCCGGCTGTATGTTTGCAGGTTGTCCAGAGCCACCCTCCTTGCACACACATCCTCAGAGAGAATGTGCAAACTGCCTCTGATCCCCAAGAATCCCACCCTGCCTGTCACTATCATCCTTTTCATGGCTGCAACTGCAATTTTTGAACAAAAGTACCAATACTAAGGCAGAGAGCATCTCCCTCCTATAACCCAGGCTATGCTGCAGGATTGGTTCCCCCAGACCTGAATGAGAGAGGCAACTTCACAGGGTCACCTTGTCTTCCAGAGAGCCCTAGTTTACCACAGAAACACTCCCCCAGCTGCTGGGAACAGGTTTCATAAGGAAGAGTGTGTAATCCAAAGCTAATTTTAGCATGCCAGAGAAGAGCAAAGTTAAGCAGAGGGGTCCTGGGTGACATGCCAGAAAAGGCAATAACACCTCCAACTCCTGCTGTCGGGCTGCAGGGCTCAGATTTACCAAGTTGCAAGCTCATCCAGGGCTCCTGCTAGTCACAAAAGCAGCCTCGGGCCATCTCATGGTGCAGGAAAACTGCAGGGATGCTCTGGTCCTGCCTGCCCGCCTCTGGTTTTCAAATTCACTGCCCCGTGAGGACAGGGTTCCTGCAGGATCCTTGGGAACTTCCAAAGGGTTTGCCTGTGTGCCTGCTTTTTTTCCTCCCAGGTATTTCTTGTATGAAGCAGGAGGCTCAACTGAAGACCTGCTACAGGCTGTAATCATCCATAAGATGCAGAGCCAACAGATTAACAGGGGGGTCCCAGGCCGCAAGGAAGGAGTGAAGGGAATCCTCTGGCAGCACAGTGGGACCCAGCAATTAGGAAATTAAAGCAGAATGGGACAGATTCAGACACTTTGGCTTGGCAGAGGCTGGGAGGGAGCAGCGAGGCAACGTCACGTCACGCGGGGACTGGTGGGGTGAGTCACTTCTGACTAAGCCATCCACTGGGGAGGCACCCACGGAGTCCCTGCCGCCAGGATCCAGCACTGCGGAGCTGCCAGAGGAATTCCCGCTTTCGGAAAGGCTGAAATGCAAAAGCCTGACCTGAGCCACTCCCAAACACAACCGGATCCAACCCCATGGGATGATCTCCCTTCTGACCCCTGGGTTTTTCCAAAGCAGAAAACTTGTGCTTTGATGCTGCCAAGGCTCCGTCATGCCTCAGCTTCAGCTGATCTCATTGGGAAGATGAAGGGACACTCCAGAGGCACATGATGACATGCCCTGGCTTTGTGATGCTGGGAGCAGAGCCCAGCACTGATCGCATCCATGTACCCACTCCTGCCAGGAAGCAATCCCATCCGGCTCCTGAGAATGGGAGAATTCCTCCTCTGCAGGAATCCCATGGCAGCACCACACAAACAGAGTGATGGAAGGTCTCTTTGTGCCTGGGCCATGGTGGCAGAATCACTGGGGCAACCGGTTCTCATCAGTGTGAGACCCCCAACCCATGTTGCTTTTTGGGGTAAAGAAAGGGCAATTTTTATGTACTGGGCAGCAAACAGAGCACAAAAGGCACACAGAGCTGCACCCTCAGGCAGTGCATGGCTGGGAAATGCTTACAGCAAGTTCACACTGATCGTTTCTGCAGAAAGACAGAAAAAGCTTGAAATTTTTCCACCATTGGAAAAAAAAAGTGAGGAGCATGCTGCAGAGCAAACCCTAACTTCACCTGCCCCTCATGTGGTAGGAAGGGCTGCACAGCACAGAGCACCTCCCAGCTCCCCAGGAGAGACTGTGATTGCTGAGGGATGCCCAGTGAATGCCCCAGGTTAGCAGGAGAGGAGGAAGAGGAAAAAGAGTGCAAAACTGCAGGATGATCACACCTCTCTGCTGTGCATACTACAGGAGGAGAGTGATGCTCAACAGCATCGAGCTGCCCAGACAGGCAGCATGACCCCCACTTCGACAGCCAGAGGCAGAGATTTGGGAGATAGATCCATGCTGATGATGTGGCTACACCACGCCAGAGCTTCCCAGCTGCCTGTGTAGCATCGAGGCACCTGCAGACAGAACCAGCTTTCTGCAGCTCTGGGAGCCGAACCTCTGAAACACAAAGCATGGCATCTCAGAGGAATGAACCCCTCAGCGAGTGGCAGGTCTGCCCACACTGGATCCTGCTAGCAGAAGCAGAAGAGGCTGCACACCATGCCACAGGCAGGAAAAATCCTGCCTGGCCATCCCACCTCCTCTGCCCCTTTGCTTCAACATGTGTAACCCTCCAGCATGAGCAGGGCTCCTGTCTTGCAGATGGGAGCAGGAAGGAGACAGTGGGGCTGCAGATGACAAAAATCCCAGCTGTGGGATTTGAGTTCTCTCTTCCCCATCCAAAAAGGCAGCACACAGAGGAGCACAGTATACCCTGATTTCCAGAGCTGGGCAGGGCCTTGTGTCCTTCCATGAAACAATCACCCAGGACCAGTTGCAGGGTGTCATCTGCTTTGCACCTGTCTGCAGGGGGCAAAAAGAAATGAAATGCATCTACAACCACCCTCAGAAGGGTAAGATCCAGGCAAATAGCAGACTCCAAGGGCTATGAAATCAGCACTGTAATAACTAAGCAGATGGACAATAGTTTCAAAGCAGCAAGCTCTGATTGGGGATAACCTAAAATGCCAAGGCAGCTCAGGCAGGGTGCTCAGCCTCACCCCATCCCACTCAGCACCAGCTTAACAGAGGGCTGGCCCCAAAACTGATCTCAGCCCATACTGACTCGACCTCCTGCAGATGGTAATTTAAGCCATCTGTCTAGAGCCAAACCCCACCTCCTTTTCCCCAGCTACAGATAGACAGGCCTTGGATGGATGGATTGAAAGGTGGATCTAATTCCCCTGCAGTGCTTCTCATGAAGCACAGCTCCATTGCCTTGTAGGGAGAGCTCCCAAATGAATTACTGCAATTACCCCAGCTGCAGGAGAAACTGCAGGTTTTCCCCTCACTGGTGACAAAGGCTTCTCTAAAAAACAATCCCCCAAACGCCTACCACCCCAAGCTGCAATGCAATCATCCAGGAAGAGTGGAGCCCCCAGCACCACCCTCGAATTGATGAGCTGTGATGAGAGAAACACAGTCATGGCCAAGTGTAGAAGGGAGCCAGTCATCTTTCCAGGCAGCAACAGGCAAAGGTGCACAGAGGACATGGAAATGTCAGTGACCCTGTCTGCATAGAAAATAAAATGCTGGGCAGGGATATGGGACAGGGTCAGCATCACTCACTTCTCCTGTCTGACTGGTGCTTTCCCTCTCTTGTGTTGCCGGCAGCTGGCCTCTAAAAATACCCACTGTTGTCACACCGTCCTGCCTGCTAGGGCCAGGAAACAGCTCTGAGCAGCTTTCAGTTCCATTCTTCATCTGCGCCGCTGTGCTTCCCTCACCAGGACCTGTCCCAGCCCCTTCTCTGTGCCTGGCAGGTGACAGTCTCTCAGGAACCATGCCCATAACTAGACAGACTCAAAGAGCCAAAGGTGCTAACTGGGAATATAAACCCCGGGAAATTTCTGCTAGTGCAGAAAGGTAAGTATTTTCACAGCATATCTCTGCTCCTCTACAAAGTGCCACAAGACCATCACACAATGCACACAGTCTTGCCTCATGCCACTGATGAGGGGACTCACAGCTACATGAGTGTGCATGAGCATGGGGAGTCATGAATTTCTCATGAGAATTTACACCGTGACACCACAGCTGTCCCAGGGCCAACCTGTTGCCAACACTGTCCAGCTTAGCTTCTCCATAGGGAAGGAGGGAGGAGAAGAGTCAGCTCCACCTCAGAGAACCACTGCAGCCTCTCCACTGGTGAGGCACCATCCCCAGTGGCAAAGTACACCTTGTATGGAACACCTCCGGCTGCCCATAGACCTGTCATTGGGGGCCTGGGGAAGGGCACCAGTGCTGGGCGATGCATCTGCTCCAGCTCAGTTGGCTGCACTTAGCACAAACCCGGCAGCACAGAGGCCCTGGGACCACAACAGGAGAACCAAGGGACCAAGCCCTGTGGTGGCAGCACAGAGATCAGCCACAAAGACCTGTCTGCATGTTCTCTGACTTCTCCTTCCACCTTCCTCAAACCCCAGGCTGTGTGGGACCCTCAGTAGGCTGGAAAGTTAAACCACGATGTAAGAGAAGCAGCCCCTGTCCCCCACCACAGGCACTACCCTCCCCTGCCTGCAGGCTGCCAGGGCAGGAAACCCACCAGCAGTCGGGCTGTGCCCACGGGAAACGCTGTGCAACGGCACGAGAAGAGGCCCCAGGCAGCAGAGCTTCCTGCAGCTGCAGCACCAAGAGCGTCCCACCAAAAAGCACTGAGGAAAAGCATTTGGCCAAGCAGTGTCTGCAAGGGACAGCAGGAGCATCTCTGGGGCGTACCCAAGCCCCCAGTGGGTTCACCCACATTTCAAACCCGCCTGGTGGGACTGGTGCAGGAGAGACATTTAAGGCCCAGCTTTAACCACTCCTCCTCTATCTGAAATAAAAAATGGGTCTGCCTCTACAGAAAGAGGCTTGTTATACCCCAACATACAGCCACACTAGAGCAGGTGTGTCAAATGCTGTGCATCAAGGCCTGCTTCTTTACAGCATCACTTGGCTGCTCAGGTATGTCATTCCTGAGCCCTTACGATTTCAGTCTTCAAGGGAACCAGAAAAAAACCCAAGTATTTGGCACATCTGGGGTTTTTGATGTATCAGCAGCAGATACAATGAGATGTACCTTGTGGTTGCCCACTGGCTGGCTGAGGTGCCATGGGGCTGGTCTCTGCAAAGGGAATTCATACAGAGTGCTCTTTGCTGCCTGTCTGATCTGTCACATGGGAGATTACATCGGAGGGGAAAAAAAAAAGCCTCTTTTTCCCCCCCTTCTCCAAAGTGGGTTTTTCTCCCTCCCTGCACTTCTCTTGAAATTAATTTTCAGCATTTAGCAGCACTTTCCCATGAGTCTCTGCAGCTGCCTTGGCTAGGTGCCAGCCTGATACTGCTCCTCCACCAAAGATGTCTGTATCTGATTGATCCTCCGGCCAGCAAATGAGAGAGACAGGAGAGGAACCCTAATAGCACATTAATAAATAAGAGAATCCTTTACAGTTATTCCAGTCATCGGAACAAACATCTCAGCAAAACAAACCAGCATGGGATAAGTTTACGTCACAGGCTGGGGAGACAATCCTGGCTGGGAAATGGGTCAGCCTAGGAGCATCATTCCCAGCATCTCTGGAATATATGTATGCAGAAGGGGGAAAGGGCACCCAGCTCCCCCACGCTGATTTATGCACATTTAGAGAGGAGAGAGCCCAACCAAGCCAGTTAATGTGCACAGCAATCAGTGCCTCTCTCCTGGGCAAGGCAGCTGAGATTTCAGAGGGCACCAGAGAGACAAGGCATTGCAGAGCCAGCCAGCACTTGCTCTCGCTGCAGAGACTGAGGATAACCACTGCCACTGCTGGCTTCTCACGCACAACGCTGACACTGACGCACTCAAACTTCAGCTCCGGGTGTGGTGTGTGTGCTAAAGCTGCCTGTGAGCCTCCTGTCTTCTGGTGTTCAGTACTTCACCCTTCCCAGGTAGCTGCTGCCTCCTCCCCCTGTCTCAGGTGTATGCTGCCTTGGCAGCTGGCTCAGAGAAGGCAGAAGCAGAGGAGCAATCCCTCCAGATCTGGAGAGCCCAACAGCTGAATATCACCAGCATGGGGAGTCATCATGATTGCTCCTGCACCCACTTCCCAAATGATGTGCAGGCCTGGCGATGATGCAGGTGCTTGATTCGGCTGCCAGACAGTCACCAGCACCCAACACACAAAAAGATGGTTTGAGGACAGTCATCTTTGGAAATTTCCACTAGCAAAAATAGATTCCAAATGGCAAGTTCCTGCAGACCTTGGGGTACCCTTCCCTAGGCCTAGCTCCTGGAATTGGGAAGGGAAGCACATACCTTGTCTGCATGTTGAAAAGTTCAAAGAATCTCAGAATATCCCAAGCTGGAAGGAATTCACAAAGATCATCGAGTCCAACTCCTGGTACTGCACGGGACAACCCCAAGAACCATACCATGTGCCTGAGAGCATTGTCCAAATGTTTCCTGAACCCTGTCAGGCTCAGTGCTGTGATCATTTCCCCAGGGAGCCTGTTTCAATGCCTGACCACCCTCTGGGTGAAGAATCTTTTCCTAATATCCAACCTAAACCTCCCACGGCACATCTCCAGCCATTCCCTTGTGTCCTGTCACTGCTCATGGAGTGCAGAGATCAGAGCTGCCCCTCCAGAGAAGCCGCAGTCTGTGATGAGCTCTGTCCTCAGTCTCCTCTTCTACAGGCTGAACAAATGCCCTCAGTTGCTCCTTGCACGACTTCCCCTCCAGACCCTTCACCATTCTCATGACACTCCTTTGGACACTCTCTAATAGCTAAATATCTCTTTTATATTGTGGTGCCCAAAACCACACACAGGACTCAAGGTGAGGCCATCCCAGTGCAGAGCAGAGCAGGACAATCACCTCACTCAACCAGCTGGCAATGCTGCGCCTGATGCACCCCAGGACATGGTTGGCCCTCCTCACTGACAGGGCACATTGGTGACAAATTGGTGTCAGGAAAGTCAGGGTTGAGAGGAGACTCCCTCCAGCAGCTGTGAAGCACCAGCAAGAAAAGGCTCAGGACTTGAAGCTGCTGGAGCACAGCAAGGGTTCCCCACAGAGAGGCTTCCTCCCAGCTCGCAGACACCAGAGCCGCCCAACACAGGTGTTCACACAAACCTTAGGCTCATCCTCCAACAAACAATCCCTATTTCCCACTCCATACTCTAGAGTCAGATTGAAGAGCACTTCCAGCTTCTTTTGCTGTCTAACTCTGTCTGAAGAAGGATCCAGCCCAGCACCCTGGCTGCCATCTCTGCACCAAAAACCTTTCCATCTACCCCAGGCTGGGCCCTCCTGTTCTGGGAAAGTGCTGTCGAGACTGCAGCAGCTCATTTGGCAAAGAAGACCTCCTGATATTGGTGCCACCAGCACCCAGGACAAACAGCCTGCTTTGTCTGCCCATGGAAAGCCTGTGACATTCCTGGTGGCATGCACAGAAGGATGAGCTAGGCGTTTCCTTGGGCTAGCCAGCAGACAAGGAGATATGGATTTATTAGAGCTTCAAACACTCAAGGGCTTTGGGTGATGAGTGGGATTTCCAGATAAACTTTAAGCTACTTACAGCCTCTGCAAACTCCCTGAGATCCTCTGATGAAGATGAATAACACAAGCAATACTAAGAGAACCACACAAAGCCGGAGACACGCAGCATTAAACCACACATCTCCCTCTTCTCTCTTCTTCCCACTAGCTTTGGGTTTACCGAGAAGTCCTAATGGCCACAAAGCTACAGAGACAGGGTCAAGTGCTACAAGCAGATTCCAAAGTTGCACAAGATGTTTTGTCATCTTCCACTCGCGGAGGCCAGGAAGTGGATCTCAGAAACCCTGGGCAGACAGGGAAATCCCAGAGCCGTTTCAGGTGGCGCTGGAACAGTTACATTGCTTGTGTATATGTGGACACACCTGGGAAAATTCCCATCAGGAAACGGCATTCATTTACCCAGGGAGGTGCTGTCCACTCGCAAGGAGGGACAAGTGCCACCACAACAGTCAGAGCCCTTTGCCCACCCCCTTTGGAAGACACATGTAGGCTTTGCTGTTCATTAGAGCAGCAGTTCTCATACCCTAGTCCTGGGAAGGGCTAGAAGCCATCAGTATCTAAGTGCTCCTGCCATCCCTGCAGCCACAGTAGTGTCCAGAGGGATCCTCTCTCCAATCATCAGGACACACAGCACCCTATAGTGACACTGAGGGGTATGTTGGTCCTGTGGATCACTTTGCAACCTCCCTCTGCATAGGCGTCCCAGCCCTCCTCTCTCCCTCCCCAGGCACACCCAGCTCTTCCGCAAGCCTTTGACTGCAGAGAGGGGAAGGAGTGACACCAGACAGGGAAAAGTGCTCAGCCTGCCCCAGCTCACTCCTTAGGGTCCCCACTGAGAGGCCAGATGAGCCATGAAGCAGCCAGAGAGGCACATAAAATCAGCATGGCAGATAAAGGGAGTGGCGAGGCGCCGAGTCTATCTGTGTGTTCCCATTATCGCAGGCACACTGCTCTGATGGCAACACCTTATCAATGCCATTAAGTCAGGGCTCCTTGCTGTCCCACTAAGGTCCCCAGAGAGGCCATGTTGCACTTTGAGGCTCCCAGCTCATCGCCAAAAACCCAAGTGCTCCCAGAAGAGCAAGCCCATGAATGCAACCTTCCCCACAAGATGAGAGCGGCACCATCCAGGTCTCCAGAAACGGGAAGGCAGGGCAAGAAGCCACAGAGTTTGGGGTGCTCCTATCCTTGGTAATACAGGAACTCAGGTAGATGCCTAAGATCCCCAGGCATGCATCTTGCTGAGTGGGTTTGGTGTGTCCCTCGAGTCATCCTTCAAAAGGAGCAGGGACAGTCACGCGCAGCAATGTCAAAGCTCCTCTCCATTTACCAGAGCACTGCTGCTTCAGCACTTTCCAGAGGCTAATGGAGTGGCTCGGAGCCGTGAGAGGAGCAGGTCAATGGGGAGGCAAGGGGGAAGGACTGAGTAGTGCCTGACTGCCCTGCTGCAGGTTAACCAGCTGCAACAGGAGATTAGCAGGAATTTTAGCAATCTTGAGGTGGCTTACTTCCCCTCAGTCTTCAAATCCTCCATTAACTTCTTACACTAAGATGAAGAGTGCAAAAGTCTAACAAGCTCTGACAAGTTTTCAGAAGGGTTTTTAAGCATCCTCTGCTCCTTTTGCTATTAATTAGCAACGAGGAAGAACCACCAGCAGGAGAGGCTTTGGCATGGACTGAACGGCTCTCACTGCCACCCGCACATGCTCCAGCACAGCTCAAATGCTCTCAGAGGACCCTAAAAGAGGCATCAAAGAAACCCAGTTCTTGCAGAACTTCCAACAGCTCACGCCACAATCTTTCAAGGGCACCAGGTTTAACTCGGAAGCATCACACTAACTTGCTCGAGTGGCTGAGAAAAAGCTTACTCTATTTTGCAGCTAGTTTATCTTTATGAATGGGATTTTTGCTTCTCAGCACTGCAGCTCAAGAACTATAATTTAATGTAACTGACACTCTCTATACGACCACCATGCGCTGCAGGGTGTATTTCTGTAGCAAGACCCTCCAGTGCCAGGCACAGTAGAAGGCCCCACAGCCCTTGTTCCCAGGTTTGTGGAACACCTGGAAGGATGATGTGCCTTTTTTTCTTTCTGTGTTTAAAAACCAGAGCAGCAGCATAGTCCGTGCAAGGTCACAGAGTAAGAAAGTTTGCAGATGCGCTTGTTCTCAACTCTGGAGCCACATGGCAGCCCCACTCCATCTGCCAGGGCACACAGCAAGCATCCGGCTTATCTGGATCAATAAGAATCATGCCTGGGGTGTTCTGCCACTGAGGATGCAATACAAGACATGCAGCTTCAGTCTAATGGAGAAGAGCAGCCTCGGGAGAGTGGGCAATGGGGAAAAAATCCAAGGACAGAAGCAGGAAAATGGGCCCTGCAAGCCTCATTTTGCACTTTGTTCTCATCCACTGGTTCGGTTTCAGGTCTTCCTGAAAATGAGGCATTGTCCCAAGGCATATTATGAAATTCCCAGACCACGTCATGCAAGGAGAACACTTACAGCATTTGCAAGGGGGACGAGTGGGAGAGAAATCCTAGACTATTCCAGGAAACACAAGGAGACGGCCCTGAAATGACTTCCCCTCTAGCCAGGAGGGGAAGAGAGGACCTCCCACCTCGCTCCCTGCACCCAGACAAAACTAGGTCAGTGACACAGCCCTGCTCACAGCCAGAGCTCCTCTTCAGACACCAGGACACATGGAAGGGTCCAGCCAGGAGGGTGAAGGGGGTAGCCCTGCTCTCTCCCATAGCCTTACAAGTTTACTGCAAAAGAGCCCAACTGGCTCCCCAGCCCCGTTAAAGAGGCAGGCAGTTCCTCCTCTACTTCCTCCCCGGCAACCACGACAGTGCCAGCTGGCTTGAATGAGAAAACACGCGTTGGCCTCTCCCTGGCCCTTTATCAGATGAAACAAAAGAAAAAAATCCCCATACCTCGCTTTCAAAGGCTTCCTCTGCTTCTACCAGTTCCTAAGGCACAGGAGCTGCTATACCTGACTGACATCCCTCAAACACCTTCAGAAGAGGCACGAGGAGCTCAATCTCGTCTTCAAAACCAAGGGCTTGAGCTACAGCATCCTCAGACCACCCTCCCCTAAGTCGAGGGAGGGATGTCACATCCACTGCTTGGTATCCCAAGGCCAACACACCTCCCTTCTAGAAAGCCTCCTATCTTCACAGCCCCTTCCTCCCTTGACCTTGACACAGATGCCCAGCCCCAGCGCGCACCCATCCGCCTGCACCAGGGGAGGGGACGGGGCTTGGCACACCGGGGCTTAACCGGCTGGCCAAGCCGGGGGCAGCTCCCCCTCCCCGGGCGAACCGCGCCCACCGCCGCCCCCGGGTACCCACGGAGGGAGGGCAAGGCGGGGGAAGGCTCTGGGGAGCCGGCACTCACCGCTGTGCGAGCTGAACCACCGCGGTGCGATGTGGAGGGGCAGCGCGTCGGCCAGCGAGGCCCTGGCGCCCAGGTACAGCATCCCGTCTCTATGGTGACCGCCTCCCGTCTCCTGGAAACCGTTGCCATGGGCGTACGTGGAGTCGGAGCCCGGACCGCCGCCGCCGCCGCCCGGGGCCCGCTCGGCCTCCCCCG
>WBMV01008139.1:20144-122936 GCA_013396655.1 Campylorhamphus procurvoides
GTGGGGGCGGGACTACATCTCCCGGCAGCCCCCGCGCAGCGCCCAGCAGCGCGCAGGCGCGGCCGGGGCGGTGCAAGATGGCGGCCCGCTGGAGCAGCGAGAATGTGGTGGTGGAGTTCCGCGATGCCCAGGTCGGGGGGCCCGGTGGGCCCGGGGGCTGCCGCGGCGTCACCGAGCCCAGGGGGTGCCCCCCCGGCTGGCCCATGACGAGCGGAGCGGGGGGAGGTCCCGGCCCGGGAGGGCTTGTTGGCCCCGCGAGGCCTTTGGCCGGCGGTGGACGGAGCCGAGGTGGTCTGGAGTTGTTTACGCGGAGATGGCGTCTTAATTCACGGGGAGCTTGGTTTCTAATCTTAATTAGGTCTCGTTTTGTTCCTTTCAAGCATATCGGCAGGTCTCATAGAAGATACTGCTACTTCCTACGTCTTTCCTCTTTTCCTTTCCCTGGAAGTGTTTAAGGCCAGGCTGGACGGGGCCCTGAGCAACCTGGTCTATTGGGAGGTGCCCCTGCCCACAGAACTCGATATTTCATGACGTGCAGTCAACCATGAAGGGGTTGGAAAGAGAAGAGCTTTATGGTCTCTTCCAAACCGTTCTGTGGTTCTCTTCTAAGAAATATGGGGTTTTTTAAGATATTGACAGTTGCTTAGCAAAGCTGGATTCGGTGAGCGAACTCTGAATTGCTTTAGCAGGAAACTCAGAAAGATTAAAAAGTAGGCCTGCAAGCTCTTTCATCATCTTGTTTGCCCTCTTGTGCTGGAGCAGTGGCAGTTCTGCCCTCACTGTAGGGAAGAAGGGCAATGAATCCTGTCTAGTGCATCCAGCCTGTCTTATGTAAGCTCACAAAGCTTTTCACTTTTACACCTCAAAAGCTTTGTATTCAGTTTCATTGTCCTCCCAGAAGTGTTAAAGCAGCCTCATTTGCTATTGAAGGTTTGCCTTCAGGAAAGCAGTAATAAGATATAAGGGTACACCTTCCTAGATCACAGGTTCAAGCTGCATCTGTCTCAGGAGATGTGGGGCCTGGTGATTTTATTGCGTACTCATAATGACTGGTGTGTGGGAGCAGTGGGGACAGGTGTTTCCATCCCCTCCTGTAGCAGCTGGTTTCAGCCTTGCTGTTGGAGAGGTACAAACCTCAACGGAGGGTGAGCGTGGGTGTTTCCATCCCTTCAGTTCACTCTGGTGTGATCTTTCTGGAGCCATTCTGACCTGCCTACTCTTCTGTATGTAACCCGAGAACTTCTGTGGCTGAGGCTGCCAGACTGCTGCTTCAGGCTAAACTCATTTATATATTTGTACATGGGGTTTTTTTAGGAGGTTGCAGGAATATTTTTGCAGGTGAGAAACCAGAACACCTTTGCTGAGATTACCAGGTACCAGGTTTGAGCTCTGCCTGTAGGCAGTGTATCAGAAACCCCTACCCCAAAACCAATTTAAATTGAAATGCCTCAAAAGAGTGGGCATCTCTTACATTTATAGCCAGTACATGTCTGCAAGCACTCCAGTTGTCTTTGTTCTGGAGTGTGTCATGTGGAAACTCCAGCACCCAACCTCTGGGTGCGTTGGGGCCAGTATTGCCTACAAGTGTCACCTTTCTGTACAAGCTGACAAAGGTGGCAGTCTCTGTAGTCTTTGATTTAGACAAGATGCACAGGCTCTTCTCAGCCTGTTGCACTATCAGAGGGTAAAGGTCACCTGATCCAGCGGTGAAATAGAACCATTTGTAGCAACTCAGTGTGTGTTTGGGAAGTTAGATACACAGGGAACTGATGTTTCCTGCTAGGAGTTTGCAGCTCTTGAAAAACAGCACAGCCATGTCAAATTGGGTTAGTTTGTTGGCTTTCAGGTGGAGAGAATGAGGCTGGATTGAAAACTAATGAAAATTCAGACATGAAAAGGTGTTTTTCCTTGGCTTGCTTAGCAGAAATCAAGAGAAATGCCAAAGCAGATGTTTGAAGTCTGAGAAGATGCTGCCTGGGCTGCAGGCTCAGAGCAGGTTCTCAAACGTGCAGTGCTCCTGCCGTGCTTACTCATGTCATTGTTATTCACAAACCGCAATTCTAGCTATCCTCAGTGTGTTAGAATAAAAACTGCTTTCAGGTTGGTTTGCTCAGTTTCAACTCCGCCCTTCTGAAAGGTGCTGTGAAGACTGGCACGTTAAATGGCAGCTGTTTGGCTTTTTCATGTCTCTGTATAGCACTGTTGTATCCTAGGGAACTGTTTGTTGCTGTAAAATGACTTCATTTGTGACCCACTAGAGTAGCAAGCCTGACATGTGTAGCTTTTTACTTTGTTCTAATTGTTCATTACATTTTATGATGTTTGGTGCCTGGAAAAAAAAACCAGTGTACCAGTGTTCATTATTGAAAACAATTTGTGAGGATTTATGATATGCTGGTGCTAATAGCAGAAAAAATAAACTCATATGAAATTATCAATCACTTTAAATTGACATGTTTATTTCTCTGTCTTGAGGAAAGATGGCCACAACTATGTGAAATATCTCTTGACTAGCTCTTCGTCACATGAGAAAGTTCTGTTTCCACTAATGGCTTTAGTGATCCTCATTTTAATTCCTCAGAAGTGAAATGTGTGTCATCTGGGGAAAGTTTTCTCCTGCTGTTTTTTTTTTTGGGGGGACGGGTGGGAGGTTTAATAGATTTAGTAACCCACTGTTACTTTGCAAGGTGCCGGGAAATACAGAAAATGGGAATTGTTTCTTTATCATTTAGAGATTTTAAAACTAGTTTCTTATTTACAGCATTAGTTTTAGGACTAGGGAAACACTGCGAGAAGACTGTATTTGCTACCTAGGAAAATGCAATGAAAGCAGGTCATTCCTGGAACAGCAGAAGACGGCTCCAGCTGAAACTGCAGGCAATTGTAGCTCTCTGACAAAGGGACTCTAGTGAAGAATGAGCCTGTGATGCTGTTTTTCCCTCACTTGTGGTACTCACAAGGAAAGGATTGGGGCCCTGGCTGAAAAAGCTTGGGTTTGTGATGGTTATTTTACTGTCAAATCTGACTGAAAGGGAGTGGGATTGCTGTACTGTCTGTCAGGTTTTAGTGATGCTTGTAAGTAGTAACCATGGGACATCCTGAAGTCTTGTTACATCCACGCTGAGAGCACTTAAAACCCAGAACAACAGCAGGCGATACATCCTGAGCCTTCAGAGAGGCGGCTTTGAAGATGACAGCAGTTACTGTGAAGAATGTGGGGCATATTCTGATTTTGTACTGTGAATGCTAAAAACTATATTGAAGTTATATCTGTGTTTATAGGCTGAACTGTTCAGCTTTCCAAGTAAAATTTTCCTTTATTCTCTTGGCAGTTAAAGGAGATGATCAGCCAATTCCATTCTAAACAAAGAGGAGGAGACAATATCCAAACAATCCTTTTTTTTTTTTCTTTTTCCTAATGGCCTGTAAGTTATCTCGTGGCCTTCTTTACATGCAATGCCAAAGTAAATTCTGATGCCTCTTGGCCATCTCTCATTTTTGGAGACCAGCCATACACAAATGGTTGCACTTCTATCTCCTAGTACATATATAATTAAATCTGACCCTACAATGAAAGAGAGAGACTGAGAAAGTTGCTGAGCAGGAGCAGAGGCTGATTAATATTAGAGCTGCTGATTGAAAGGCTGCAGCTGTGATTGCCATAGCGGGGAGAAAGGAGCAAGGTCTTAGTGCTTGTAGTGGTGTCTGCCAGGTCTTGTCCTCAGTTTATGCTAACAAAGATGTTTTCTGTGTGCTGTCCTCCATCCCAAAATCGTCTCCTACACCCCATAATCCATCTGTACTATTCTAAGAGGATGTTACTTCTGCCATCCCTGACAGATGAGCTGGCAGGCTATGCTGAGCTCCCCCCAGAGCCATATGTTTGACTGAGCAGCTGACCTGACAGGTATCATTTCATTTTGTTCTGTGTTTCCCTCTAACAGGCGACTGCGATGTCTGTGGATTGCCTGGGACAGCGCGCAGTGCTCTCGGGGTGAGTGTGACAGTCATTTCCACAGGCCAGACCTGCAGCCTTCAGGCTGACCTCAGTTGAAGGGCTGATGGGTTGTTTAGGAAGGTGCTGCTGAATTCAGTTCAAGGCTTGATGAAAGGTATTCTGGGTCATGTTCCCAGTGGGATACAGAGTGGAGAGACAGCGACAACAGCACAGTAAAATACTGTTGTGGCTTTCCTGATACATGCTCAAATCCTCTTGTGAGAGGTGGAGCATCATGAAGTACTGTTTCTGAATTCTGCCTGAAATAGAGATTAGATCATTTCCTAAACTTGCCCCATTGGGCTCTATGACCTGCTCCTCTGCTGGTTCGGTGTGGGATGATACTCAACTAGAGGAGTAGGTGCCACAAGACTCCCAAGCTACCCCAGTTACCAAGAAGGCTTGATATTATGTAGCCCCTGCCAGGGCAGATCTTCAACTAGCTCAGCCGTGTGTGCCCAGCTCCTGTCTCCCAGTCCTGGCACCTATTCCTGTCCCCCTGTCAGCAGCAAAATTACCACATGAAGCAGGATGTTCACTTCAAATTCAGGATCAGCTGATGTTTGGTCAGTCTTAGAGGAAACAGGTCCTTTGGTAAAACTCGGAAAGGCCACTTGCTTCCATGTAAACCCTTAGTCTGGCAGTCCTGCACAGGAATAACCAGCTCATCAGCTGGTTTGGGTCTAACTTGGGTTGTTTCTTCCTCCTTACATTTGCCCAATTTCACAGCTTGTTTATTTGGACCAACAGCAAGCTAGGGACAGCCTGTCTGCAATTCAAACATTGGATCTGTGGCCCTCCGCTTTTCACGCTTCTCCTGCATGATCAGCTGCCCTTCAGGATTAGCTTCCTTTCTTTTAAAGCTGTGTGAGAGCCTCAAAGGACTCAGCACCTTTGCTCTTCAGGGCAGAGAGCCCTGGAGACATGAGTCTGGAAAGGCAGCAAAGATGTTTTCTGTGTTTCTTGAAAGAATGGTCGGTGCTCAGAGCAGCTCTCTGCTCACTACACAGCTGACGTAGATGATGCTGGTGTGGTTAATTATGTGGAGTTCAGTATGTTTTGATGCTGGTCTTCCATAGGTTTCAGGTGGCTTACAATTATTTCAGGCCAGTTTCTCTTCCTTGTAAGATGAATCACACTGGATGATACCTTGCTTTGTGGAGAGTTGGCCACATCCAGCAGGATGTATGAACTCAGGTTTGCCATCAGGCAGAGTTATATCTGCTGCATGTAGTGTTAGCTCAGGTAAGTAATCGAAGCAGATCAGTGCAGGACTGTGTCTGCCCACGTTACGAAGCTGCTGCAGCTGAGCAGCAGTTCTGTGCAGGTGTCCTTGTACTGTTTGCAGAACCGAGCCCTGAGATTGTAGTGTGGAAAGACACACCCACATAGAATCATCTTATGTTTGTCAAGGCTCATTAACTTTTGCTCAGAGCAACCCCTCCACCCTGAAACTATTGCATTGCACTCCCAGCCCTGTGCCGCTTCGGCTGTTTTGCTGCAGCATTAGGCCAGAAAAGCCTGTTTCGATGTGTTTGCACCATTTTCCAGCACTTCCTTTTGTATCCTGGTTATCTGGGATTTTTCTGAGGGCTGAGCTGTCTATTACATTTTCAGATCCTGTCTAATTTCAGTGTGTCTTGTCTTTTTTGGGTGGGGTCTTTTTGATAGCCAGTTTTGAAGTATGTGGTCAAATGTAACATTCTCAGGAACAGTGTTTTCACCTGTCTTTGAAATGTTTCTCTTCTTTTGATTGTTGTGCCTCTAGACACAGGGCTGTGAGCTCCTAGTGAGCTTGGGGTTTTGAGGTCAGTCTTGTGAGATACAGACCCTCTGTGTTCGTGTGTCTTGCAGCCGCCGTTTCCTCTACATAGTCAACCTGGATGCACCAAATGAGGGTCATCGGAAGATCTCCCGGCAGAGCAAGTGGGACATTGGGGCAGTGCAGTGGAACCCACATGACAGCTATGCCTACTACTTTGCAGCTTCAGTAAGTTCACTCATTTAAAGGCTGTCTTCTGCCCTGGTGTTTCATGGGTGAGCTTCTGCAGAGCTGGAAGGCTGTATGGAGCTGGCACAGACATGCTTCTGCAAGTCACATTTCAAGATCAAGGCCTAACTGATTTACTGCCAGTGAGGTTTGGCTTGATGACTCTTGGTTATTGGTCAGCCAAGGTTGAATCTAGTTTTGCTTGGCTGTCATTTACAAAACACCTTGGCAAATAAATCAGGCATTCAAATGGTCCTTTTCTTGAGGGAAGGGGGGGATGTGCTATCTTTCTGCCTTCCATTCTGCTACAAGATTTGTGCACCTTCTGAATTTCTTGCTCTGCGCTGTTTTGTTTTCACCTCCCTGCCTTGCTGGTGGGCTGTGGTGCACCAGGCAGTCTGTAAATAGCACAAGTCAATACTGGCTCACCCCTGTAGCAGTCGGGGTTTGCAGATGGACATGGACCAGATCAGCCAGGAGTTCTTATTCTGTGTGTGGAGAAGTAAATGAGCTGGGCTGAAGAAGCAGTAGTGGCCGTGTGAGAGACTGAGTGCAGTTTTTGGCTCTGATCAGTACTTGGTCTGTCATGCTCTGCAGTTTGTTCACCCAGAGCCCTGAGCTCTGCTGGTGGCAGTCTTGGCCATCAACCACAGCCCCGTGGCAACTGGCACCAGCTGGGTGCAGACTGTTCTCAGGGCGAGGTGCCTTTTCTGCCTATTGTATTCACTTTCGTAGTCTGAGAGCCCTGGAATAACTGGGGATGGAGTGGTTTTGTGTAGTATTTTGAGGGAATACTTAGTTGAAGGTGATTTCTTGGGATTTTTGTTCCTTTTGCTTCCTGGATTGTATTTAAAATCAGTTTTGAAAGTGGACTGGTGCTGTCACCTGGCAGCTTCTGCCTGTTTGCTCTCTGACATTCCCCAGCCTGCCTCCTCCCAGCTCTGGCATATGACTGACGTCTTAAAGGTGCCTTCAGCAGCTGTCTGCTCCTGAATGGAGAGTTAGTAAAACCAGCAGAAAAGTGCCATTTCTGAATACAGTCTGTGGAAATCATAACCAAGTAAGGAAATGCACTGGACAAGCCACAGGTGGAGTAGGAAAGCTTTTTCTCAGACACACTCTGAAGACAATACCAAGTGATTGGTTCATGCTGATCTGAGCAGGACCCTGCTGCAGAGGGGAGCTGTGTCCATCTCACCCATCTGAGCACTCCTGTCTCTTGCTGCACCAAGCAAGCACAGGGTCCCATCTTGGTCCAGACTGAAACTAGGCATACCTGGCATCAAACCTTGCTGCCCCTGTCTATAAAAAAAGATGCTCTGGGGATTTAGATGTAGTTGCTGACACACATCTGGTGAGGAATCCCCAAGATGAGATCAGGCAGCTTTTCCAGTTTGGGCCAAAAATGCTACCTTTCCAGCCATCTCATTGCATTGTAAACAGCCTGAGAGTTCTACTCCTCTGCATCCCTCTGGGTAGAAAGGGAGTGTGAAAGGCTACTGTCCAGTTTGCCAGCAACTTCACCTTTGGTTTGCAGTCCTGTCCTGTTAATTGGAAGTGGTGCAGGCAGAGGGGAATCTGTCCTTGTGTTTGGATAAGGGCTTCTTATTTTTTAACTCTTCTCTTAGAAGAGTTGGAATGTGTCCTTTTGCTGTGCTTGGCTGTGTCTGCCCTCTGGCTCAAGCATGTTTCTGAGGACTACTAAGCTGTTGTTTCAGAAATGCTGTTGTTTTCAATCCTAGATCCTTGTTAATTCTTTTGTGTGGCAACAGATGCTTGAAGAAGAGTGATGAAATTTTTGGAAGTGAATACTGATACTTATCACAAAACCCACAGTTTTTGAGAAAATGCTCCTGTTGGGAGGAGCGGCCTCTCTGGTGCTCCTTATCTTCTGTCTTATCTCTGGAGTCCTGCATAAATCCCACTGGGTAATTTCACTTTACCCCTTAAATCCTTCTGTCAATGAGAAGCACGCAGGGAGCTTTTTTTGCCCCAAGGTCTTCTTGTGCAGCCCTGCTATGATTAGTTAGAGAAATGCCATGTATTATTGCTGAGTTAGGAGGAGACCTTCCATTTAAGGGAAGGCTGTAGTGTTTTATCTATCTGCAACTTGAAATTCACATGAAGCATCTTAGTGTTGGAAAGAAAATCCACCCCACAAAAAAAAAACCTGCCACAAAAATTGTAAGATAACCATTGGACTCAGTGATGTCAGAGGTCCTTTTCAACCTAAATGATTGTGTTTCTGTGAAGTCTCTTATCTATGAGGTTTTCCCTCATCTACCTCTAAGCCTGAAAACAAGGGACTAATGAAGATCAGAATTGGAGGTTGTATTCTTTCTGGTTTTCAAAATCCACATGAATTTCCAGTCATCACCAAAGACTCACTGTGGTTCATGCTATGTATGCACCCAAAGAGGGAATTCCTGCCATAGAAAGATTGGAGTTGGCTGGGACTGAAGTGAACCTTGATTGAGAAGAACATGAACTTACAGCACAAAACGAGTTTCAAGTAACTTTGTATGTGGCTGCATTTGGGCAAAGATTCCTGGAATGAGTGAAGAAACTCTAAATAATGTTGTCATTGATGCATCTGTTTTGCCTTTGTGGTTTACAGTAAGTGATAAGCACTTAAAGCTTTTTCCCTGGGCTGGCAAGGATGGAAGTACCCTTGAGGAGGTGACCTTGAAGCCATTAAACTATATTGTTTGTGCTTGGCAATGGCTGTGATTATCCCAGAAGGGAACTGAGAGACAGTTGAGGAGGACCAGTAGTAATCCATCATCCCCCTCACTGAAAACTCCAGTTGAATCCGAACAGACTTGCAGGGTATTCCTGCAGAGAGAATTTGGCTGCCTGTTGACTACAGTTACAGCATGTTGTTAGGAAGTAAAAGCTCTGAGAACATAATTTTGTGGAAACACTTTGCAATATGATTTTTTTCTCCCATTCTAGTTTTTCTCCCATTTTAAGTGGGTGTAATTAAAGTTGTAAGCTTTTGAGAGTCCTTGCAGCCTGTAGTTTCGTCTTTGCTTTTCTGCTTTGGGCAAGGACTTTGCTAATCATAGCGTGACTCATTAACTGAGGTTGTTCAAAGTGAGGGGAACCTGGTCCTAACACACAGATCTGTGTCCTATCTTGTTGGCCTGAGCCTGTCTCTCCTTTCTTCCATCTAATTTCAGAGCAATCAGCGAGTTGACCTGTATAAGTGGAAGGAAGGTAATGGGGAGGTTTGCACATCGCTGCAGGGACACACACGTGTGATCAGGTGAGGAACAGGTGATGCTGCAGGGTGGAGGGCAATGCATTGTTTCATAGAAGCTGAGTTGCAGTCCTGGCCCTGCACAGGCTCTGCTCTGAATGTGTTTTTATGGACTTTTCTCGACTGGACTCCCTTCCCATCTGATGATGACATCACGTGTGAAGCGGCTCACCCCCTCATAGCTCCCCCAGTGTATTAACTTAGCCCTTGATGGGTCGAGTGTCATTGCCTTAGGCTGCTGTCCTTGTAATAAGCAGCAGCCTTCATCTGGGAAACAGATAGCAGTGTGTTTATTAAATTGAATCCCAGCTGTGTGTCTGTGTGATAGCAGCTTAATTAAAGCAGGTAATCCCAAAGACCAAGTTTAGAGAGTGTTACAGTAGTGCAGGGGAGGTTTCTGTCTCCAAGGTTGTATTTCAGTGATGGGCTGGAAATGCAGCTGAAAGACTGTTTTTACTCCAACTCCTGACTGTGGAAAGTATTTGCAGCCCTTCAAATGGCAGTTGTTTGGACTGACTGGAGGTTGTTTGTGTCCAAGGTACATTTGGTATTCCCAACATGGAGGCATCCCAGAGTGAGGGATTGATGCCAAGGATATGTGGTAACTGGGAACTCACTGGGACAGTGTCTCTTTGCCTGTGGAGGAGAGTACACACAGGATAGCTGTAAAGTTCAGGGCTAGGAGGATGGGTCACTGGAATTTACTTAGAAGCATTTCATTGCTTCTTGGAATTTACTTAGAGAAATTATTAAGATCTTGCTTTTTACTTAAAAAGTTTCAGTAGATGTCATGGAGTTGCTGTGAATATGTCAGAGAATGTACAGGGGGGCTTGTGGGAGTCTGTGATGCCAATTCTGTATGCTTTTCTTTACTTATCTACTATGATTTTGCCTTTGCAGCGACCTGGACTGGGCAGTGTTTGAACCAGACCTACTGGTCACCAGTTCTGTGGACACATACATCTACATCTGGGACATCAAGTAAGAATCAGTATGTTTCTGCACTGTGGGGAAATCACTGGACTCTTTACCATAATTATCAGCTTGCAAGGCAAAGCATGCCCTGATGGGTGTTGCTCTTCAGCTGTACTTGCAGGGGCTTCAGCTACTTGCCATTGTCCCCAAGATGATTTCTGTTCCTACTTTCAAGCCAGGTCAGAGCCAATGAAGGGCAGTAGAGTGATACAGTTAAACTACAGTTAAAAAGCTCCTGTTTTGAAAAAGTGCTGTCTAACTTCACTCCCTGCCCACTTCAGGTCTTTCCTTGGGGGCTTTTCTTGGAGCCCAAGGGTGTTCCTCAACCTGTTGAATTTTTTAGCTGAGTGAACAAGCACTATTTCATGATCCTGTAGCCATTTTCCACTAAACTGGGTGATTGTAGCTGGTTCTCCTGAAGTGATGGGAAGACCAACAATGGTATTCAGGAAGGTTTTCCTCTTTGTGCCTTCCCTTGATTCCTGGAGCTTTCCATTATGAGTAATTTCAGGGCAGCAGATATTTCCAACTATATATCCAAACCCCACCAATATTTAGATCCTGTATTTTACACCTGAGAAGCAAGAAGCTGGCACTGGGTCTGCTGGGCTCTCTCGCTGGTTGTACAACAGCTCTTTATGACCCCTGGCAAGTCACTTTGTTCCTCTCTGCCTCGCTTGCTCAGTTATAATAGGAGGATAATTATATAACCCCACTGCACCAGGCTGCCCTGAGGCTTGTTTAGCTCCTATGAAGAAGTACTTAGATCCTTGGTTAAATGATGTTTGAGAATGACAATATATTATTAATGTGTAATTAAAAGACACAGAGAGACAATAACTGCTGGTTGTGTTTTCCTGTGATACTATCTTAGCACCGCGTAAAAATCCAGAGGTCTCTGAAGGTTGTTATCAGAAGCCCTCCTTTAATTCTATTGTGCCTGTCCATTGTTGTGTGTCTGTCTGTACTACTTGTCCAGAAAACCTTCCTTAGGCAGTCTCTGATGAGCCTCTACATCCCACTTGTGCTAGGAGAGGCTCTGAGCTTGCTGGGGCACCGAGGTCCTGTCACTGCTGGCCTCGAGCAAATAACCATCCTGCTGAAGTGACTGTCTCTAATGACACCCTAGGGAGGTAACCCTGCTGTAAGGGCAATTGGAAATTCCCCGCTTAATTTTTTGTACAAAGTTAACTTTTTTTATTAGGCAGAAATTCTTAGAAGGAGAGGTGCAGTCTATTCCAGAAAATGTTCTGCTTTTCAGAAAAAGCCAAAGACTATATTCCTTATTTTCACTGTCACTTTTCATGAAAGAGCAGGTGAATTCCTGAGGAGCAAGGTCAGGAACTGAATTACTGCCTTTGTCCATGTCTTGTCTGCTAGGAGTTATGGCACCAGCTTCTGCCACCACAGAATTTGGTCTGCAGACAGACAGAATTTCGTCTGCACACAGCTGGCCTTATTTCCTACTAATTTTGTTATTATATGCTAGACATGAAGTTTTTGCTCTGGAGTCACTGCTCCATCTGCCTTGAATCAGGGTCTACAAAGGCTTGACAAACAAGGCTTTTGTCAAGTATTTCCACAGCTCTTTTTGTTCCTTTTAATCCTCCTGGGAAAGGCTGTTTTGTTGCTTTCTGTAGCACCAATTTGTGAACCCAGTTTCCTGACCTACCCAGTTGCCACGTGGCACACTTTGCACATGTTTTTGTTCCCTCTAGTCCATTCCAGCTCTATCCTACATTCTAAACTTCCTGCTGTATATGGTGGCAAGACAGGATCATAGAATGGTTTGGTTTGCAAGGGACCTTAAAGGTCATGTAGTTCCATCACCCTAGCAGGGGCAGGGACACCTTCCACTAGATGAGGTTGCACAGTGCCCCATCCAACCTGGCTTTGAACACTTCCAGGATGGCTGTTGTCCTCCAGTTGGTCACCTTTATTCTATTTAATGCTGGTGTATTTTGGTAAAGCGAAGATACATTAGGTCCCAAGACAGCAATGAAAGTAGTCCTGGAACATCAAGTAGCTCACTGAGGAGGCTGGCCTGTGCTGTGGGTGCTCACATTAGCCACATTGTGTTTCAGAGACACCAGGAAGCCCACGGTCTCACTCTCTGCAGTCGGTAAGTTTGATATGTATGTGCCATGTAGGCATTAAACAAGCTTATTATTGCATACCCCTACTGTTATTCTTCCCCCCTCTTCATGCTCCAAAGCTGGGCTTGGCAAAGTATAGATGTGCCACTGTGTGTGATTGTCCCATGTATGTAGGAGCAGCCTAAGAGGCTCCAGTTCACAACTCCTTTTAGAGGAGCACAGTTCAGAAGAGATGTGGAGCCCTTGGAGGTTCCCAGGCCTGGAGGGCAGTTGTGGTACTTGGACTGGCGGTCCTGACATTGGTGAACAGTCACATGGAGGTTTCTTCCTGCTTAACCACCCTGCTGCACTGCTTGTCATGTGTTGCTTGTCTGTACTTTCCTCAGGTCCTTTTATGTTTGATTGAATCAGCTGAGGAACTAAACTGCACCCCAGGCAGTGCTAGCCTGTCCCCTCTTTTACAGAGGAGCTGGGTACATGAGCTGGCTGTATCTGCTTCTCTGGGGCACCTGCAACCTGCAGGGAGCTGCAGAGGTGACACAAGGTGCTCTCTTTGGGCTGTGCTTGCTCTTGGCTGCTGGCAGTTTGAGTGTCATGCAATACTGCCCACTGACAAGTGCTGTGTGTCAGTCCTCCCCGGCTGCGAGCCTGCACTGGGCACAGGTGACAAGCAAAATGTCCTTTTCACAAGTTACTGTCCCCCGTGTTAGAGAATCCTCGCAATGTGTATCTCTCATGCTCTGCTGCTTACATTTCTTAGGCTGTGCAACTGCACTCCCACTCCCCTCCCAGCCAGCAAACCTCTCTGCCACAGAATTGCAAAAACTTCACTGAGTCAGAGGGAAGCAGCATTTGGTTCTGGTGTCTGGGGTGAAGTTTTACGGCTGAGGCAGCCCAGCAGCCAGCTCCCCAGAAGGCTTACTTCCTTCATTCCTTCCATCCTTCTGTGCCCCATGCTGTTTAGTGCCAGTCCAGACATTTGTGTACCCTTCAGTGAGTGAATCAAATCAATCAGCTGGCAGTCTATTTGCAGCTTTTTATCTCCTGGACTAGCTTTTTGCCAGGTTGTCAGGATGAATCTGCTCACTGTGCAGCAGGAGGTGGGCAGTGGAGGTGGGGAATAGCACCAGGCCAAGATGTGTTTAGCTTTCTCATGGATCTCACCTCTGTGATAGCTTAAAAGGTTTTGAAACTACTGGCAGAATAAGGATGAACAGAATGTGCGTTTCTCTTAAAATATCTGAACAATCCACATTAACTGGACCCTGCACTTTGTTACTTATTAGAAATAACCACCCATCTGATTTGACTGAGTTCCTCACAATATTGCATATAATCATATCTGGACCATTGTCCAGTTTCTCTGCAGTGCCATTGGTGTCTTTGACTTCTGCAATGTATTTTGACAGCTGGACCTTCTGGTCCAGTCGGTGAGTCCACCTCCAGCTGGGCAAACCCAAGGTCCACCTACACTGCAGCCTTCTCCTATACGTTTATTTTAATCGTAGATCAGTAGTGCTAGTTGCCTGTATAGCAGCAGAGGAGGGTGTTGGGGAGACAAATCAGGCCTTAAAGCACCTGGAAGTAACTTGAATGTGAAAAGAGAGGTGGTGTTGAACTTGCAGTTCTTGTCTGGAGGAAATTGCTCCATCTGAGCTAATGGACATCGTTATTTTTATGGGGTACAACCCCTGGCTAGAAGTTGTGATGAAGATTCTAGGCATGCAACTGGAACGCTCGTGCTTTGCTGTCTTGAGGACACAAACACTACACTGAGGAATCAGGAGTTAATAATTTTCATGCCATTCTTCATGCTGGCTTCTCAGTATCCTTGCTCTGAACTGCCTTTCCTGGGCTAAGAGCAGCTCTAGGCCCAGATCAAGGGACTGTGCTGCAATTTTCGTTTTAATTGCATGTTTTGACCTGCACTGTTTGTGATGCAGCTGGAGCTTCCCAGGTGAAATGGAACAAGAAGAATGCCAACTGTTTAGCAACAAGCCATGATGGGGATGTTCGAATTTGGGACAAAAGGGTAAGATGAGGGGGGTTTGAGTAGTCTGTTATCTGGTTACAGATAAATACCAAGAAAATGTACTACTTTATCCAAAATTCCCCTTGTGGGAGAGTTTAAACTAGAGAGAATTGGGAGTCCTTGAACGTGAAGAGAGTGTGTAGATAGCCTTCTTCCTCAGAAACTGTGCCCATTAACATTTTCACTTTGGTCTCATAGTAAACTGTTTTACTGGGTATAAAGTGTCATTCGGGGATTGGCTTCGTGACTGGAACTTGACACATCTTCACAGGCCCTTTTCTTCAACAACTTTTGCTTAGGTATTTGTTGTTCCCCAGCAGGAGGTTGTTCTACCTCTCTTACCCTTGTTAAAATGTCTCTTTTTATGTCAAAAAACTAGACCAAATTTCAGGAGTCCTGTGCTGAGAAGGAAAATATTTCTCCTTGCAGAAACCCAGCACTGCAGTAGAGTATTTGGCAGCTCATCTGTCCAAAATCCACGGTCTGGACTGGCATCCTGACAATGAGTATACACTGGCCACTTCCAGCCAGGACAACTCTGTCAGGGTAAGTGTTGCTTCTGGGACTCCTGCTTTGGAGGGGGAAGGATGGTGGAGCTGATTCTAGTGCTGCTGAAGTCTTGGGGAGTGCTTGCCATTGGAGAGATCTGGATCTTTACTGTTTGGTTTCTGGCTACATGTGTGTGTTGGGGCAGGACTGCACTTTCAGAACAGACAGAGAGGTCATTGAAGGATGGATGCACATATGTTTGCCATGTATTTGGGGTGATTAGGGCAGTACTGAAGCTGAAAACAACTGCCTCTGGCTATTGCTTGCTAGAAGGGAGCTGACCACATATGCCAGAAGAGCCTTCTCCTTGAAATGCAGTTGATTACAGCAACTTAGGGGGAAACATACTTCAGCCCCTGGGGTTTCCAACTTCGTGTTGAACAGGATTATCAATAAGAGACTGCCTGCAAGCACTGCTGTGCAAGGCCTTTTACTTGTGGAGAAATAGTGGGCTTTGTATGTCAGCCAAATGGCATACGTTCACATTGAGCTAGGCTCTGAGGGGATGTGTATTCTAGCAAACAAAAGGTTAGATTCTTCATTAGAAAATTAGCAGTAACAGCAGGGTGGGCCTGCCTCCCGCTTGGACTGGCATGTTGGCTGGGAGCCTGCAGGGTACCTTGTAGCTCTGAAAGCCCAAGCAGGCTGCCTGTCCCTGCTCTAATTACTCAAGCTATGATCACTGTGAATATGACCCCAAGCCACTCGTTGTCTAAGGGATGCTGCCAGATGCTGATAGCGTGGTATTTGTCCTTTGAGACCATCTCTGCTGTTAATGAATGGGATTGCTAATGATGCTGTGAGCACCCTGGCATGTTTTTTGGTCTGTTCTGTCTGCAAGCCACATGGAAAAGTACAGCCTGAAAGTATAGCCAGCTGATTCCTGCCTTTGCTTGCCTTTCTCTTGTTTTTTGGTATTTTTTTGTTTTTTTTTTTTAAAGTTCTGGGATTACCGTCAGCCTCGGAAATACCTCAATATCCTTCCCTGCCAGGTTCCTGTCTGGAAGGCAAGATACACGGTGAGTAAGAAACTCCCACCAGCTCCACTTGTGCTCTGAGAGAAATGCACAAAGGAACATTAAATAAAGAACTGCTGAAGGGTTTCTCACCAGTCCTACTGCTGGATACTATTAAGTTGATTTTAAAAATCCCTGTTGGTGCTTAAAAGGCCGAGAAAAGCAACGTCCACTGTGGGGTGGCACTCAGGAGAAGGAGTGAACAAGCACCGAGCCATGTGAAGCTAAGGCTTGTAACATCAGTCATAACTGTTCTCTTCCCCAGACATCTGAATGCAGCCTGAAGCCAGTGCTGTGTCTTGAATATTTGATCCCCCTTCCCTGTCCCCACAGTGAGGGGTGTAGGACTGGGTTCCTGGTTCCTCTGAGCATTGTGACCCTGAGGAGCTGCTGTGGCTCAGTCCCCACGTAGTAGTTCTTGCAGCTCCAGGCAGATTGCAGTAAGGATCCCCTGTGAAAGGTCAGTAGTAAAATTCCTCCAGCCTCAAAGCTGAAAAGCAAGGAAACAGCAGAAAAAAATTATTCATCTTAAGTGAGCTGCATCGAGTATTTTGGTGTACTACATCTTATCCCTTGAAAGACAGTGTTTTTGCACAGCAATTTCCTTGGACCTTCCCAGGTTTTGACCTGGTTCTGTTTGTGCTGAGCTCTTTTAAAACTTTTACATACAAGAAGGGAAATTATTTTTGCATTCAAAGATGGGAAAAGGGGAAAATTAGAGTATGATAACAGCAACATGGAAGCATAACTCTCTAAGGAAGGGTGTTTCTCTCTCAAGCCTTTCAGCAATGGGCTGGTGACAGTGATGGTCCCCCAACTCCGTCGGGAGAACAGTCTCCTCCTGTGGAACGTCTTTGACCTGAACACTCCTGTCCACACTTTTGTGGGACATGATGATGTGGTACTGGAGTTTCAGTGGAGGAAGCAGAAAGAAGGTGAGTTCAGGGCTGGATGTGCTCTCTTTCCTGTATGGTAGCTGTAAGCTAAGCAGTGGTGTGGAGGCCTGGCTCCTGGCTGCAGTGGTGTTGCTGTTTGACTCTTGCCCTTCCTTGGCAATTTCCTGCCCCCCTCCCTCACTCAAGCTGCAGCTGTTCTGTACAGGTTTTATGGCAGTGCCCACAAAAGCATTGCCTTCTTGCTTCCCTGCTAATAAAGCAAATCTACCTAATGCTGAGTAGGTCAGCAGTGACTCTCATTGCTTCCACTCTCCTGTGAGTCTATTTTTAAATGAATCTTTCAGAATAAGTTGTGCAAACTATTAGATGGGTGCATGAGTGCATGCACCCTCCTGCTCAGAGCTGCAGGCTAACCAGTTAATCTCTCACATCATGGCTGGATCAGCAGCCTCCAGCACATCCCAGGCCACAGACACAGCAAACCCACCTTATGTGTGTGCTGGCCAAGGCAGGGGAGGGATAGAGCATTGGGCTAGAGGGGCTGCTCTTAGAGTTCAGTCCTGACTGAATTTTCCAACATAAGCAGATAAGTATAGGAAATTCCATGCCAGAGGTTGGATAACCACACAGAGCACAGCTTTGTTTCCAGAACCTCAGCTGCCACTGACAGAACATGCATGTCTGGCTTTGGTGTCACTTGTGCTACAGCTTCCAGTGCTGTGTAAAAGTGCTGGTCCAGCCCTCTGCCACCAGCTGCTGTGGCCATTCAGTTGTCAGCTTCTTCTACATATCTTGCTTTTCCACTTTCAAAAAGAGGGGAGCAATAGAGAACCATGTTAGGATCTGGAGGCACAATCTCAGGCAGTTTGTGAATGAACATTCAAGCAGGCTTGAGCCACAGTTGGTTGTCTTAGCTGAGTTAATAGATACATACCCAAGGCTGTACGCTGTGCTCGTCTTGAGCAACATAAATCAGTCACATAAACATTCCAAGTCTGCTTCAGTGTGGAGACAACCAAGTTAGCACAAATTTCCTTCCACAGAGTCTGTTGTGCTGTATTTAGACACCCCTGTGCCTCAGCAGAGGGGTGTAGGAAGCAGCTGTGCAGCAGCAAATTCTTTAAGCATAGCAGCTGTTTGACAAGGGAAACTTAAAACTGTATCACAAGACCTAAACATGGACATAAATAAGTCTGTGTACCTCTGTCTGTTGATAGATAGTATGTGGCTAGATCTATTTACTTACAACCTGAACTTGTCTTGGCATGACCCAGCTCTGTCAGAAGGGAAAAAACAGAAGGCAGAATCAGCATCTCTTAGCTTAGAAATGTTTTGAAACATCTGCATCTTGAAACAAATTTGATGAGCTAAGATATTTTTACTTTACAGTTATATTTGAGAAACATTTATTTTTACAATATTATTTCTTCTATTTAAATAAATATTGTTATAGCTCTTCTTCATTCCTAGTTGGAAAACTTGCATCACATTCATTATACTTGCTTTGTGCTTTCAGCCTGTAAATTGCATCCTATTTAGTGGCGTGATAACTGTGGTGCAGGAAGGCACAAAGGCCAATTCAAAGCAGAAAAAGACTCGCTCGGCCTTTTGTTTTAGTGCCTTACCCATTGGATGTCCCTGCTGGCTTATCTGAGTCTGTTTGTACTGAACACACAGCTGAGATAGTCTCTGTTTTCCAATGGGACCTCTAATTTCTGTCCTTTTTAGGTTCCAAAGACTACCAGCTGGTTACGTGGTCCCGGGATCAGACTCTGCGGATGTGGCGGATTGACTCTCAGTTGCAGAGGGTATGTGAACATGTTTGCTTTTGAACAGTAGACAGTTTTCTTACAGGCTGGATTCACCTCCCTTTTCTCGCACTCCCAGTCACTCCTCTGATATCCTGGAGCTGCAGACACAGCAGCCAGCTGCCACTTCACTTTTCTCTTCAGCTCCAGCCCAGAAACATCCCCAAGGAGACCTGTGATGAGGCTTCTCTGAGCCTGTGCCTCAAAACCTTCTGTGGAAGGCTGCAAGGCTGCTTTGTTACCTAGCAGTAAGCATAGAAGTCATTTGGGGAAGGTTGAGGTCAGTTACTGCCTGCATTGCCTCTGAAGATGCCACCTCCATGGCTGCATGACTATTTCTTGACGTTTTAGGTATCAGGTAAATGTAGGGATTGTGCCCTCCACTTTCTTCCCTTGTTTCCTTTGCCGCTAAGCTTGGGGCAGATGGTGTGAGTCCTGTGGTTCTGCTCTGTGCAGCAGTGACAGGTTGCTGATGCAATTACTAGAACAACTGTGCTGGGTCAGACCAGAGGTTCATGTGGCCACAGTGGCCCATATGGCCCTGTTACATCTTCTTGGAAGGGGATAAGAACAAGGCAGGCATGGACTGATGTTTCTCTCAAATGCCCTGCCAGCCTCCTGTAGTTTGCAGCTTAGAGGCTCATTGAGTCTGCCATCTTTGTATTTGACAGAGCTTGATGAGTTTCACTTCTGTAAGAATTTTCTGTGTTTTCTTGGACCTTTTCTTGAGCAAATTTTTGTCATCTTAAACATCATATCAACAAGGAGGTTCATGGCTTTTCTGCATCTTGTGTGGAAAACTGGCTCCTTTAATTTGTTTATTTTGCAACTTGCTAATTTCATTACATTGAAGATGAAATGAGCCATCTTCTCTATGCTACTGATAATTCTGTAGACCTCCATCATATCCCTCTTCAACTGCCTCCTTTTTCAAGTCAAAGGGTCTTGATTTGCTTCATCCTTTGTGCTAGAACTTTGGTTGTCCTTTTGCCTTTCATGACCCTTTTTCAGTTTTACTATATACTTTTTGGGATGGGGATCTGAGCTTTGTTCTTTCCAAAGATTTCTCAATTCTCACTTTGGCTTTTAAATTGTTGGACATAATTCCATGAAAACATCAGCTTAGTCTGACTTCTGCATTTTGTTCCCTCAGTCAGTTTGAACTTGCCATTTTTTCCCCTATGTGCGTTGCTTTATATTTGCCTGAACCAAAGTTCATCTTGCATTTTAGTACAGTTACTCCTGTAAGGTCCTGCTGTGATTGTTTGCCGTCTGCCACACTTGTTACTGCCCTGAAAAACTTGGTGGCATCAGCAAACCTGGTCATGTCGCTATTCACCTCCTATTCCAGGTTTTTAATGAATATGTTGAGAAGCATGTGTCCCAGCACAGATCCTGCAGGAGTCCTGCAGGTCTGTAACAAACTTTCTCTATGAAAAATGACCCTTTGCTCCTACCTGATATATTTGTGAACATTTGATTTCTTTCCTGTCTTTAAATCAATTGTTCATTCATGTCAGAGCCTTTACTTTTCCTCTGCTGGCTCCCACTCTTTTGTCCTTGTCTTTGTCCGGATCAAACTACACACATGGTGGCATGTTGCTGGTGACCAATGCTGTAATTTGCTACCTCACACCCTTATCCTTTCTCTTCCCTATGTTTCTTCTCTTCATCTTCCCTGTTTTCCTGTGCTGAGCTTGAAATACAGGTTTTTGTGGTCTCATTTTGATACATAAACTATAACACTAGGGCCCCTAGTACATACCTGTATCTCTAGATCCTACAGGAATGTAAATATCAAACACAGAAAGCATACTACTATTATATTTGATCTAAAAAATTAAACCAATTTTGACAAATTATTTCAAGGAATTTAAGTCATATCAGCTTTAGTTTTGATTAAAGTAAAACCTCTGTTACTTAGACTGGCCCTGTCAATTAAGTGGCTTTGTAAGTGAGCAGAAGATTTGGCCAGGCTGTTTGAGGTGAAAAGCTGAGGGTGCTGGAAAGCGGAAGTTCACCTGTCTTTGTCACAGAAACAGTGCCAAGGTCTTAGTCATGACAGTTGCCTGGACAGACCTACCTTGCAAATCCATCTGTCTGGAGAAATGAGTTGTTTAGTGGTGGCTCTTTCCACTGCTTGGATTCTGTTGTGCAGCATGTGGGGTGTGTTTGTTCTTTTCAGCTCTGTGCTAATGATATCCTGGATGGAGTTGAGGACCTCATTGATGGGATTTCTCATCTGCCAGAGCCAGACAAGACCCTTCATCCCCAGGACACGGAGCCCCAGCATAACTCTGGACATGGGGATGAGGAAGGTGAGAGAAGTGATGGCTTGTGGAATCTCGAACACCAGGGTTTCTATGTTGGCAAGAAGACACATCTTGGCATAAGAAAGCCTTATAGGCAAAGCACAATGTGGTGTTTCAAAGGTTAATGGATTCCCCATCAGGGAGAAGGGAAAACACTGGGCGCTCCTCAGGATGGCCCTCTCAAGATTTTCCTCTTCTAACACAATGGTTCTAGCTGTAAAATGAAGTTCTTCCTTTTATCACTTAATGCCTTTTGATTATCATTTAATTGATTACAATTAGGTTGTAGTTGTGACTTGTTGCCAAAAATAAGGCAATCAGGCAATAAAGTAAGTTCTGGCTCTTAAGAAGATAGATTAGTTTAAGCCAATGGATGAGCCCACAGAAGGGGGATGTGTGTGGGTAAAGTACTCTGACACAAGCTGTTCACATCACACCTGCTCTCCAGACACTTCTACTGGGATCACTGTGTGAACTAATCTAACAAGGAGATGTTTGCTTGTGTCTTCACCAGAAACAGATGCAGAGAAGGCTCATGAATTTTTAGTAATGTATTAATGAGAGGTGGCTGAAGACTGGCAGAGCTGAGGGGGAGGGATGCTATCTCCAGCTTCTGAGTGCCAGAAGAGTGGATGGGATTGGATCACAGACCTTAACAAAAAGCATTGGTTTGGCTTCATAGAAAAGAAGGCATGAAAGGAAGAAGTGCAAAGGAGGGTTTGTGTAGTTACGGCTCTAGCCAGGTTGAACATTCAGGGTCAGTGTTTGAAGAGTCTAAGTACCAGAACAGAAGAGTTTGCAGCAGCTGAGACCCATGGGGATGTGCATGTGGAAAAGGTATCTGAAGAGATTTTCACAGTTATACTGAGGAAGAAGAATTGGGTGCACCCATGCCTTTGTGTTAGTTTGGGTTTAAATTCACAGCTTCTTTCTGTATTGTAGTAGTCCCACATAAGGGATTTACAGGGTTTGATTCTCCCTTTGACTTGCTGTTAAACTGCAGAGGAGGGGAGGAAGTGGTCCAATATTTGTCCTTTGAATAAAGGAGCCAGTTGTGAGGTCCCTTAATGAAAACATCTCTTCCTAATTGGAAACTTCCTGCCCAGCAATCCCCAGTGAGGTTCCTCTCTGCCACCTGTCCTATGTGGGACCAGAACACATTTCTGAAAGACATCACCACTTCTGTCTACATGAGTGTTTTGTAATAAGTCAGAAAAAGCCCAGCAACCTGTGCTATCCATGAGCGGTATTTCTGGGGTAGCACAACCTCTCTTGCTCCAGCTGGGAGAGCTGACTGTTCTCATTCTGGCTGCCTGACCTCCCTTTTTCCACAGGAGAGAGTTAACTCTTTCACTGCCCCTGAAGAGGTCACATTTATATGTCCTATGTAGTTTCTTTGTGGGTCTGGCTGTGGTTCAGACTGGTAGGGTTTTCCTTGTGGCCAAAGGGAATGAATATGGCTTTTCTGTAGCAGGGTAGATTTTGCTGCAAATACCATGACTGCAGGATTAATGCACAAGAAAATCCCTAGGTAGGAGTTTCAGTGCTTTCTAGCCTTAAAGCTATTGTGGACTGTTGATGTTTCACCAGCTGCAGATAAAGCCTCCATGTTGCAATAGTAGAGCACTTTGGGGATCTTTGAAGGGAACAGAGCTCTGCAGGTAAATCAGAAAGCCCCCAGCTGTGCCTTCAGTGTGCAGCTCTCCTTACTGCTACTGCTTATAGAGGAGCTTTAGGAATCTGTACAAATACATGGCTTTGGGGGATTAGAAACTAATTGGAAGGGAACGGGAGGAGAAGACAAAGGGAGGGTACTGCCCATACTGGGAACCTCAGAGCTGGCTTTTCAGTAAGCTCTATGGTGTGTCGAGCTAGAAATAATTATCTTCCCTGAGAGCCACTGATCTTCCTTTAATCTCCTTTTCAGTTTCCTTTTCTGAAGTGTATCTAAGCATTGTAATAAAATTGCAAAAAGGAATGAGTGGCTAAGCATCCTACCTATCAAAATACAGTAACCCACTGGGCAGCAGTAATACCATTTGTTTGTCCCAGCAGCAAAGTCAGGAACTTTTAGGCAAATGCCTGTAAAAGGTGAACTTTTTGCTTTCCTTGTCATTTATTTTTTTGCTAGGAGTAGTCTGTGCAATGTGATATTGCATGTGTGAGAATGACAGCTGAAAAATCAGGACTTCTGTCCTTGGAACCATCGTCAAGAAATATGTTTGGCCTTCTTAAGAAGTGGTGCCACAGTGAAATACCCTCAGAAGGAGCTGCCCCTGCCCTGAGAGGAGTACATAGCAAGAAACAAGACAAAAGCCAGGCCCAACCCCAGGCAGAGGCCAATTCCTCTGAAACTCAGTGAAGTTTGTTATCTTAACCATAATTCCTTGTGTCCTGCAGTGCTTGCCTGGCTGTTCTAATGTATTCTGGCCTTCAGGAATTGTTGTCCTCCTGAAAACTGCTGAAACTGGAGAGCTAGACCCAGCATTTTGATGAGCTTTTAAAGACTGTTAAAGCACCAGAGTGCTTTGCAATATTAAATGTAAATGGCTGCTACAAATGAATTAAGCCTCTGTTAGGGCCAGAAGTACTCTCTGCTCTCTCCCAATGCATTGTTATGCTTCGAAAGCTTTCCCTGAAAGCTGAGTTGGGGAGGGGGTGGTGTTAGTCCCAAAGACCAGAGCTCCTCCTGGAGACTGCTTTGGCTGCAGTTCTTTCACACTGAACTGAAAAGCTCCAGTTCAGCTGTGACTCTGGCAGCACTGGGCAGGGAGGAGAAGGGGTCTCATGAGAAGAGAAGCACTGTTTAGAGCTCTACAGAGTACAGGCACCTTCTGTAACCTTCCTGGGAAACCTGTGTGCACACAGGTTTGGTTTTTTGAAGAGAAAGATTAGAAGCCTGTCTCTTAACAGCTGAGTCCTCCAGCTCACAGGGCTTTGCCAGGTAGAACTCACACCTCCATATGTCAGAAGGGCAGAGGAAAACCTCCTCTCTTGGCTGCCTCCTGACCCTGCATGCCTGAAGTCTGCCTGTTATAGCTTGTTTCAGCCTGTTTTCTGTCTTTCCCATCAGCCTTAAAAGAAGATTTCATGAATGACCCTTTGGTGGGAAAGAAGACGGACCAACTGGGGCTGCCTCAAACACTGCAGCAGGAGTTTTCACTGATCAATGTGCAGATCCGAAATGTCAATGTGGAGGTAGAGAGTTTCCTTTTGCTGGCTTGTTAGGAGGGGGTGTGGGCAGGCTGGCTCATCAGAGCCTATAGAGGGGAACCTTCTGTGCTGCAGTGACTGCTGTGTGTAAACAAGTTTTATTTTGAGCTGTAGAGATCCTCTTGGCCAGGGGTAGTAAGAAAGAGGATAATCCCAGACACTGGGAATGAGGGAAGTGTTTCAGCACAGTAAGTACACTGGCTCATCTTGAGAAGGTGGAATGGTGTTTTCCTCTGCGCCTAGATTGCAGAGTGGAAAGTGACTTGTTCCATGCAGTTAGTCTCATTTCAACAGTTTCTGAATCCCATCTGCTAAGGCCTCCCTGTTCTGCACTCTCTTCCTCAGTTTTGGCATCTCACTTGCACTCCAAACCCTCCTCTGTGCATGGCAGCTGGCTGAGGTACAGCACTGAACTGGGCTGGGAGGCTTGAGGCTGCTGCCTGTCTCCTTCACCGACCCTTGGGTTTCACAGCTCCTGGCATGATTCTGATGGCATTTTCTGAGACAGTGATACAGAATCTCAGATGATGCCTGTTACTGCTGCACTGGGCCTGAAGCTCTCCACGGCCAAGTGAAGTGGGCTGGGGTGCAGCAGCTGTTGGGAGAAGAACCTGGTTCCTGGTGCTGCCTGGGGTGGCTGTGGTCTCCAGATGCTGGGATGCTGCATTGTCAGTTTGCTGTTGTGAGACGAGTCTGTCCCCATCTGCCTGGGGTTTTCTGCTATAACTGTGTTCCCTGCCCTTGAGAGCAGCTTGACTTTGTCTTATGGGTGTGCAGACGAATCAGTTCCTCAGCGTGAATTTAAGCCACTTTAAGTTTAAAAGCCCTTGGAGGTCTGACCACAGAGCAATTGCTTTTCCTCACAGATGGATGCGGTGAGTCGTAGCTGTACCGTGTCAGTGCACTGCGGCAACCACAGAGTCAGGATGCTGGTGATGTTCCCTGTCCAGTATCCCAATAATGCTGCACCGTCCTTCCAGTTCATCAACCCAACCTCCATCACAGCCTCCATGAAGGCAAAGCTACTGAAGGTGTGTGTGGAGTATACACTGTCTTTATAACAGTACAAGATACTTGATGTCTAGATTTTGCTGACGCAAAATATCTGCTCTTGCTGAAGGCATTCCACAGATCACAGTGAACTGATAGATTGAGGAGCTTGTAGAATGAGGTTTTTGTTGGCATTGCACCCCAATATTTGCCTTTCTCTGCTGGTCTTTTTAAAATATATTCTTTGTTGCTGTTCTGTCCCAGTGTGATGTGTTTTGCCTGAGGATCCATAACATCCTTCTCCTCATGCAGTTGTCCATAGCCCCATAATAGGCAAAATGACCAGCTAAGGATCCAGCTGCAGAATGATACTATATTTCATCTGGGATGTTTTTACCTGCTCTCCTTCACAACTTTTAAAAATGAGGGGACTCTTTTTACACGGGCCCTGCTAATTCCAGACGTGGCGTTTGATTATCTGGTGTAGCAAATCTATTGCTAATGGAATCCCTTCCCCATCAGCAAGTTGATGGATCAGTTTGGGTTCCTGCCTGAAAAAAAATTGGCCAGTTTGCCACAAACTGGTATGAAAGGTATGGGCCACAGTAGTATTGAAGGCCAAATCCTGACTCAGAGTGTGCTGCATCTACATGAACCTCAGTGCTCTGATCAAAGCTCACAGCCATTCCTTAGAGCTGACAGCACACCAGTGGCTCCAGTGGATGTTATGGGATGTCTTGGGCCTCTCTTGATCCTGGCATCTTAGCTGCTCTGCAGACAAAAAGGATGTGGGCAAAGTGTGGATGTAACCATGATTCAAGCTGCATCTTGTATTTATTCCAGATACTGAAAGACACTTCCCTGCAGAAAGTGAAGCGGAACCAGAGCTGCCTGGAGCCCTGCCTGCGTCAGCTGGTCTCCTGGCTGGAGTCTGTTGTGGTATGGAGAACTGTGTGGGCTCTCTGCCCTAGTTTGTTGTCTTCACCCGTGTCCCACGCTTCTGACTCTGCAGTGGCCTCGTTAGACGAGTAAATAGACCCCTGTGACTGGCCATTATGTTTGTGAGAGCACTTCTGGTTACCGTTGAAGAGAACTAGGTGGAAGACTAGACCTGTTTTGTTTCCACAAATGAGGCCCTGAAGGTTTGCTCCTTTGAAGAACTCTGGTATTCAGGTTAGGGGGTGTGACTGGAGGTTGGAGCATCTTAGTGGTGCATGGTAGCTTCCCAGCTCAGAATGTCTCACTGAGTGCCAGGGCATGGTTATCATCTGTGAGAGAAGATAGGAGGCCTCAGGGAGTTGATGGATTCATTCTTGCCTGAAAGACACTGGCAGATGTCTTTACTTTCTCAGTTTTAGTGAAAAGATCCTGCTAGTCCTATTCTAGGGGTTTTGTTTTCTTCCCTCTAAAAAACCCCAAACTGTGAAAATCTGTTTTTTTCTGAAGCCTTGTGCTGAAGTTTTGTAGGCATGATACTGCAGATAAATCCAAGTCACTCTTAGCTGAGAGATCTGTGATACCTACTCAGCATCCCAGTGTCAGATATTAGGTCTGTGTGTGGGTGAAGTGTACCAGAGTGGGTGTTTTTAGCATTCAGGAAATGATTGGAGAGTCTCCTCAGGTTTCTTTTCTGAGAAGTTTTATTTATTCATCACAAATAAAGGGTGCTTTTTTATTTTTTAAACATAGGCTTAATTCTGTTTAGTTTCAGCAGTAATACTGTAAGAGTGGGAACTTTATCCACTGTATGAAAATTTGATGACTCAAGCTAGGCACCAGTGCCTTTAAAGAATTCCTTTAGACCTAAGTTGTAGTATTCTTTACCTAAAATTCTGCCGGAATTCCTATGGATAGGCCTGAGTTCCCCCAATATTTCACACTACCTGCCTTCCTTGCTTGAAGACTCTCAACTTGCATTTGATGCCCCACAGATACGTGGTATTCCCATTTACAGAGATTTTGTCTCACTTGCATCACTGAGGTATCAGGTTTAGCTCAGCTTGCTGTCTTGAGAGTCATCCAGAGTCTGAAGGTCAGATTTTCTGTATAGTTTCCCACTGTTTCTCCCCCAGTTAAGCTCTGCATTTTTACGTGGTTATGGTGGGAGAAAAATCTTGGGATGAGGAGCCAGAAAAGAGCTTTCCTCAAAAGCAGATGTGTTTGCAAGTGCCTTTGCAGCTGAAGCAAAGTGCTCTGAGGTTGGTCTACTCTGGCTCAAAGGATGAGCACCTCTTGTGGGGCCACTTGGCAATGCCATGTCCGGTGCTCCAGCTGGATTTCTTTCCTGTGGCAGCAGGAGTGTGACCTTGGGTAACTTCTGTTTCAGAACCAAGAGGACAGCACATCCAGCAATCCCTACGCTTTGTCCAACTCCGTAACACCCCCCTTACCCACGTTCGCCCGGGTCTCCAATGCCTATGGCTCCTACCAGGACTCTAACATCCCATTTCCACGGACCTCTGGAGCCAGGTTCTGTGGTGCAGGTTAGCCCTGTTGCTGATATGTTACAACAGCTACCCAGGGAATGGTCCCTTTAAAGTCTTGGGGGACGCTTGCCTCTGTCCAAGACAAGGCTTTGGTCACTGCCATGCAGTGAGTAAGAAATGGTGTTGAAGTAGTGATGTTGTGGTAAATTTATAGATGAGACTAGTTCACAACTGTTTGCAGTTGGTTTTGCATGCAGAATTTTAGGATTTGGAAATGCAGGGCTAGCTGACGAGGTGGCCTTTGGCTTGTGGCATGTCAGAAGCACTGACAGATGTCTTTTACAGAAGACTGGGAATAGTTCTTTTCCTTGCCTAGTTCTCTCCTACCAGCATCACACTGCTGAATAAAATTTTGATGTTTAGTCTTCACAAGATTCCTGTGATTTGGGATTGAATTTACCAGTTGGTTAAACCATATTCTTGATACTAACCACTCCTTTCTCATTCTACACTCTTTCTGATGTGCAAAATAGCTTTCCCAAGGTCACTCGGGAAAGTTCTCCTAAATGGGAGATGGGGTGCAATCACATCCAGGTTTCCAGGAGAGCATACAGGGCAAAGATAATTAAAAACCAGGTTAAGGTCTCAGTAAAAACTGCTGAGTTTCACTGAGCTGTTTCAGATGCACGCATGCCTCCTCTGGACCTGACTGCATCCCAGTCTGAGTGTGCTTTGAAAGCTACTTTCCAGGCAGGCCTCTGAATTCCCAAGCAAAAGTAAAGCAGAATAGTATTGCATTGAATAGGCTCAGTGAAACCTGCTAAGTCCTGAAACTCTTGCAAGAGTGAGTGGCTGAAAATGCTTGAAGTGCTAACAAACAGGGTAAGGCTTTTGAGAGGGTGCTTTGGAGTTGACTTCAGATGGCTGGAGCTCTCCTGTTGAAGGGGAAAGTTGTACAAGCTGCAAAGGTTTCTCTCTGTTGCCATATCTCACCTTGCTTGCCTCTGGACTATCAGTGTTTGACAAGTTAGTGTTTGACAAGTTCTGGTGAAGAGTTAAAACATGAGGATTTATTTGCTCATTTTCTTTTCCCGTCTTTTCTCTACCAGCTGTAAGCCACTTGAAATGATGCTTTTAAGAGAAACATCTCAACAAAACATGCTTTGTAATGGGTTTGCAGGGAGAGTTTTGGGTTGAAAAAATGTGATTGTAGTTTTAAACTTGTAGTTTAAAAGTGCTCAGGGTAGTGGATAGGCACTCAGGCCCTTGCCCCTAATACCTTAAATGACCAGGTTTCCCTGTGTAAACCATCCCTGAGTAATCTACTCCGTGTTTCATCATCTTTATGCCATGTCCTGTCTCTTCAGGGTACCTGGTGTATTTCACAAGACCCATGACCATGCACCGTGCAGTGTCTGCGATGGAGCCCACGCCCAGGTGAGTGTCCTGCATGGCATTTGGGGTGTGCTGCTATGTGCAGGAAAGCAGGAGAATGTCAGATCCTACACTGGAGCTACTGACCTCTAGTGTTTGCTGTGCACTCTGCACGGAGAGCCTGAGCCCTTACATCACTCTGCCTTAGCAGAGACTCCTTTTAATACACTGGAACCATTGCTGGCAGCTTGAGTTAGTGGAGATGTCAGTGGGAACCTGCAGGACATTTTGGTGGGTGAAAGGCCCTGAAAGTGTATTCCCTTTTTTTCCAGGTCCCTGTCAGCTTTATCAGCATACCACAGTGGCCTCATTACTCCCATGAAGATCCGCACAGAGACTCCAGGCAACCTGCGTTTGTACAGTGGGAGTCCGACACGCAGTGAGAAGGAGCAGGTCTCCATTAGCTCCTTCTACTACAAAGAGAGGGTAAGTACCAGACCAAAACACTTTTCCTAACAGCTTTTGTGGTCTGTTTTCCTTTCATTTAGCATTTCTGGTATCAGAAGCTTCCTATTCCTCTCAACGAAACATTTTCTTACAGGCAGCTCTGTCAAATGTCAATTTTATCTCCTTTTAGTAACTTCTTTACTGATCCTCTCTAGCATTTGACTTGCTTATTTTGATGTTCCTCTGTGCTGACCAGCAGAGTTTCCGTCAGTGTATTACACTGCCTCCCTTTGCGTTACATAGGGTTAAAATCTCACACCTTAAGGAGTTGTAGTCTCCATGTAAGCACATATAGGCAGCTCTTGCTGTTCTGGGTACTCCCTGACATATATAACTGCTGAGGGTTTTGGCTCTCTGCAGCTTACTGCCGGTCTCTCCTGGATTATGGGATATAGTGGGGTATTTCTATTTCAGGTGTCTCTTTCAGGGATATGAGCCCCTTTGGACCGTTTTTAATTTAAACAAAAGTCATTCCTACATGATTCTCCAAAGATCTTCCAATCCACATGCTCCTGGTTTGGGTGTAGGTTTTGCAGTCATTGCTGTTTACAAGCAAGGCTTTGGGAACAGAGTGGGATTGTTTCCTTTTGGGATATAGAGGGTGAGAAGACCTGTTATAATTGTAGGGTGGCCACAGTGTAGTTGTGAAGCAGCTGTGAGGGCCATCAGTGCAAAGGGAAAGTCAGAGCCTTGAACTCTCATCTGTCCTGGGCACTGAAAGAGGTCTTGTTTTTCTAGTGGTGCTTGATGTGACAGCCAACCCTGTCTCTGGGACTGTCCTGCTTAGGTGATGTTAGTCATTACACCTAGCACACCTATGGCACCAATGTGAGTTTTGCCTCCATACAGAACCCAGAAGACTGAGACCTCATTCTGTTTTTGTTTTTCTTTTCTCCCCACACAACCTTTTTCTTTTATGAAAAGAGAAAATGGTGCTGCCTAGTACGGGAATTGCAGCCTCTTCTCATCTTTGCAGGAGAGTTTATTTAAAGAGCTACCTCTGTCCTCTGCAGCATGCTTGTCTCCGACACACAACTCTCTAAGATGACAGACAAGGCTAAAAATAACATGTGGAGCAGCTTGGTGCAATTTCATGTGACCTGTTTCCCTAGCCCTTGTATAGATGGCGACAAGATTTTTGTCACGGGTTTAAAAAAAAATCAAGAGAGCAAGCTTGTCTGCTGAAAGCCAGGGGAAATTCCTGTGTTCCTCTTCTCTCTGCCAAGCTATCTTCTTGCATGCTAGAAGGACCCAAGCAGAGAGCTAGTTCCAATTTTCATGCAGATGAAATAGTTCTGGAAAAATCCCCCTATATCTCCGTTCAGCAGAGGTTTTCTGATTCTTCAGGAGTTGATGTCATAGGCTCTGTTAGATCAGTGCTACTTATTTTTATGTCATTTCGTTGTGAGGATTTTAAAAAGCCCAGACTCTGAGTCTAGTTAACTCCTTGCTTTGAAGCTTGGATTTTATGTTTGCATTAAATAAAAGTTGAAATTTTCTGCATCAAACTGATAACTTTATCCCCAAAACTGAATTTTTCAGTGATGATCAAGTATTTAAATCCCATGTAGCAACCACTGGCATCACTGCCATTAGCAAACAAATGGAATTTGCCCATTGCTAGACAGCAAAGATGTCATGCTTCCATAAAGGCAGGGGAGCTGCTGTATCCAGAAGACAACTCCTCAGTAAACCAAAATGAAACTCACTCTGGCACGGAGTCTTTTTGTACTCATTTAAATGTGTATGCGCGCGTGTGCACATATATATATCTTTCTCACTTTTTATTCACACATGCACACTCCTCCTTTCTTCCTCCCTTTTTTTCCACTCCTCAAAAAAACCCCACTGAAGAGCAGTAGTCAGCAGAGAGGAGGAGCTGTCTCTGTACTGTGCCAATGCCGTCAGTGTTTCAAACCTGGGTGTTTCTTAAAAAAGGTGCCATGGCTGTTTTTTTCCTCCCTGCAGTTAGAGGGTCGTGCCACAGAGGACCTGGGGACAGCTCAGCCTTGCTGTACATGGTGATGGTGACAGTGGTGGCCTTACACTTCCCGTCAGGGAATTGGTGGGGGGACGGAGTTTAGTGTTAGTGGTTCTCCACTATACCAAATTTCCTTCAACTAACCCTTTTCTCCTTCTCTGTGAGGCCTGGTGGAGGAACCTGTAGCACAAGGCTCTCTCTTGCCATGGGGCTCTGCAGCCAGCCCCAGCTCTCTAGCTGCAGGGTTTCCCCAGCACTGGGGTGCAAGGGGATGTAGAGGCTGAAGGCATGGCCGATGGTCCTGACTGTCTATCACCAGCTGAAAATAAATGTAAAATATATTGAACATGACCCAAATAACCCTTTCTTTTGTGTTGACTCTTACAGAACTCTACACAGAATTTTTTCAAGTGAGTGCACAGTAATGTGTTTTGAAAGATTCCATTTGTTGTTGCTATAATACCATATTGACTACCTACTGAAACATCTGCAGGTTCCTAATGAAAGGCCTACTTTTTAGCTATTCTGCATTGTCAGTGGGTGAATTTGATTGCTCAGTCAACTTGAATATGTTCCTCAACCCATAATGACAATTTCCATATGGCCGTGCCAAGTAGCAGTATCTCTACATCCCTTCTAATATCCTGATATATGGTTTTTACTGTTTAAAATGAGAGTGAACAGTTACAGCAGGTTCTAATGAATGAAGGCCTGGAGTATGCTGAATGGTAAAGGGATATCTGGGTAAGCAGGAGTGTTTATTTAGCTTCCTGCAGATTTCTGTGCTGTGGCATTGGTCAGCTGTGGTAAAAATGATGTAGTTTGCACTTGGCTGCTTTCCTCTTTAAGCAAGACGAGTAAAACTGATTAGACTTTAGGCGTGTGGGGCACTTGAGTGTTGTCCTCAACTCAATGCATGGTATGAACAAGGTCACACAAAGCAGTTCAGTGCTTCTTGGAATAATACCACTCTGTGTGGAAGACTTTATTCAGATTTGTGGTTGCCAAAGTCTTCCATAGAGGCTGGCCTGGGGCACAGACGCAGCAGCTCTTGCTTTGCCAGGGCTGTAGGTAATGTCATGTGGTATATTTGTGTGAGGATGAAAGCGGGGATCATGGTTTGCAACTGCTGGTTGTGTAACAGAACCATTGGGAACAGTGTCTTTTACTCTGCTGGTTCAGGGCACTCTTCATTTCAGTTTATTTACCTTTGTCTTTAATTTTCTTGGTGTCTTTCTTCCCTCTTCCTGGGTAAAATGTTTTCGCGTACAGATGTCTCCTCGCTCTGCCCGGCGACGTTGGTCCATACAAGCAATTAACGACTTCCCGGTACTGTGTGCTGTGCTAATACTGTCCTTGATATGACCCTGTCTTCTGCCCAAGGGCCCAAGAATAAAATGCCACCTGCCTGCCTTTGAGTAACCTGCACAGAAGTGGGGGACTCGCACTCCATACAGGGCCTAGGGCTTCAGTAAGAGCAGATGCCCGTGTGAGCAGACAGGAGCAGGCAGCGGTTACTGGGATACAGTTGCTGACTTACAAGATGCCTGTTCTACCTGGCCACACAGTCAGGGAAGGACGCCAAGGGGTAGTTTGAAGTCTAAGAAAAGATCAACCTTTAAGAAACAGAGAGTGCACTGTAGAGGATATGAATGATTATTATACATCATCAACCAACTGATGAGACTGACATTAGAGCACCTCATTTCTGAAAAGATGAAGCTTTGCTGGAGAGGAAGAAAAGATCACTTACGAGCTGTGGAAGGAACAAACTTGTTCAGTTCCTGACAATGATCTGTCATCTCATTAAAATGAGTTGCCAGTTCTCAATGCAATCCAGCATACAGTCATATTTCCTGGACCAGTAAATAGAATATCCCCTTAATTTATGGTCTTCTCCCTGCATTCAGTTGGAGTGGTTGCACTTGCAGCCACCCTGGCAGGTATTCCCTCCTCCTGGCATTTGCCCTGCTGAGTCTGCTTTGACAATCATTTTCTATTAGTCAGGTCCGCGTGTCCCTCGAGCTCAAACATCATTCATGTGAACATCTTGATGCTATCAGGGTTGCTCAAGCTGTGCTGTACATTTGGGCAATTACTATTTCATCATTCATCTACCAAGCATAGACAAAGCTCAGAAAACTCCATTTCAATTTAAAAATTATCTCTATAGGTTGGTTTGTCTTAATATCTGTGTGAACAGCTGTTTTTTCACAGCTGCTGTCCATCATGCTATCTTTTCATAAGACAGCAGGGAATAAAATAGAATCCTGTAACACCTAATTTAACTTGGTATAACAGGATCAAACTTTCCTAATTACAACAGTTCTAAGACTATACTAGCAAATAATAGGTGAAAGAAACCAGAAGTAATTTGCGTGACTCCATCAAGGCTTTTTTGCAAAGAGCTAATAAAGAAATGGAAGCCTTGGAGGCAAGAAATTAAGTTCTGTCTTGAATCAGGAACAGAGCAAAAGAAAGAGAATCAAGCAAGGAACTTGCCAGCTTTTGGTGTGATAAATTGTGGTGCACAAAGGGCCACGGTTTAATTCCCTTACCACTGGCGTGGAAGGAAGAACAAGCAGTGATGTTATAATTTTGTCTAATATATACTTTAAAATTATACAGGAGTTAGTTTAACCCTTGAAGGATTGGTTGCATTTGTGGATAACCTTTGGAAGTGGCAAATCTGACTCTCTAAATTGGGCAATAGTGCCTAAGCCGAAGACACAGGCATACATGAGGAGAGGTGTGGGTTATTAGGGCAGACCAGGTGCCTTCCTTTTGGGAGAAGAGCTCAGCATTGCTCAAGGTGCTTGGGGAAGCAAGCAAGAGCTTAGCAAGAAGTTTACAGAAGCAATAATTCATCCTTCTTTCTAGGTAATGGCCAGCCTCCTCTGCTGAAATGCCTGTGCAGTAAGGCAGGTGCCAGCTATTGATTGATGGAAGCTATAAAGAAACATTCCTGCCCTGGGGCACTTGATTCCAAAGGGCCTTGGGTTTTTTTAGCGCCTTTGTGGAAGGTGCCTGATATTGTGGGAGATGCTGGAAATAGTAAATGTTGATTATTTTGAAGAGAAAAGCCAGGCAGTGCTGCATGAGCCACATGGGGGAGTTAATGTGTAGGCAGTTATTCAGAATAAAGAAGCATAGCTTTCTGCAGGGAAGTAGCAATTTTGACATTTTATTAAAGAAATATTAGCTTGAACCTGACTTTGAGCAAGATTAACTATTTTGTAAATGCCTTATTGCAGCTTAACCTCTGGCATTGAGCCTGTCCTCTTCTGTCCACAACCTTTCCCTTTGCCCTGCTAATGCCAGTTTATACCATGAACTCCGAAATTTTGCATATGCTTATGCGTACCAGGAACTTTGCATTTCAGGATCCTACTTAAAGCACTGCCTGTCTCAGCGGGGTCCAAAGGCACACACACCCAAGCGTTCCATATCCTTTCCAAGCAGGCACGCAGCATTTTGCAACTCCTTCTGCTGAGTATGCAGTGATGATGGTGGTTGCTACAAAGCAGTTGGTGGCTTATTCTTGGGCTATCTGTTTCTACATGTAACCCATTTACTGCCATCTTTATCACCTCAGATTGCAGCAAATTACAGCCTTCAGTATGGTAGTGCAGGTGCGGGCTGGCTTTTTTAGTCATTATTCAGTGCTGTTCCCTGCTGTCACCTCCAACCCCATGATTGTCATAAATGCTTTGGTTACTTTCATTCTTGTGCTCTGAGGAACTGCTGATGAGTCTTAATTTACTTATCACTGTAGCTATTTTCTTTCTTATCTCCACCTCTTTAAACTGAGGAGCAGCTGAGTAGACGCAGTTCTCCTTGGCATGGATTCTAGGCTACAAAAAGAGATAGAAGTGTCAGGGGCAGTGCAGAAGACTTGTGCTTTTGTCCTTTAGGTGGTAGTAGTTAGCTTGGTGTATGCATGTTGATTTCTGCTTCAGCTCCAACCATTATGTTCCCTGCTCCCCATCCTACCTGTGCTCCAGCCCCCAGAAAGAGATGTATTTTCTGTTCTACCCTAATGACCATGAGCCTTGGTGGCACCTTTTGATTACACCGTAGTGGGAGCTCCTCCCGGGAGAAGAGATGAAGCAGAAGGGAGGGAGGAACCTTGTGGTGGACCTTGGCCAGACATACCCAGGCTAGAGCTTTTCTCCTCTCTGGTAATCCCTGTTAAAAGTGCTCAAATATCACCTGTTGGAGAGCCACTCCTCTAGTTAACACCAGCAATTATTGGATTCAAAGTAGAGCTTCGGTTGTGATGAGTTTTACCCTATCCATGATGATTGCCACACTTCTGATTGTGGTTTTTTCCCTAACACTTTATTGCTGTAGCTGAGGCAAACCTGAATTGAAAAAACCCAGACATTTTTAATGGTGATGCTGCATGTGACTTTATGATTTTTTTTTCTCTCCCAGCTTTAGGGCAGGAAGTGGTGGGCATGGAAGTGTACTACTGGCAGGGCCTGTGGCCATTAACTGACCACTCCAGGAGCTGCACCAGTTAAGAGTTAGGGCTTCTTTTTTTGCCTGTAAAAAGGCAGTGCTAAAAGGAAGAAAACAGGACAATCTTGTTGTGAATCCAAGTTTTCAGGAGTTTCTTATATATTTAGTGTCTTCATTTGTCTGCTGATATTCTAACAGCAAGCAGTGGAAACCATTCATGAGACCTCTTCTTCATTCTCATCCTCATTTGTTGTCATTCTCAAAAAAAAATTACTGAATTACCTGTGAAAAGTGATATATGTTGTCCATGTTTCTAGTCTTTGAAATTCTTGTTGAGATGCTTCTTCAGTCTGCTTTTGCAGAGAGCAGGAGCTGGTTGAATCTGTTCCCAAAGATGGGGCAGAGAACCTACCTGGCTGTGAGTCCTGGGGGCAACTGGCTTACAGATGGTCAGGAGGTGGCAAGTTGCACTTCAAATTATCTGCCAAGCTCTAGAAAACCTTGTTGATCACCCTGCAGAATGCGGTTCTGTGTCTGCCAGCCTGGGCTCATATACCTGCTCAGACACAGCACAAGTAAAACCTTTTGTTGTGGGAAGCTCAGTAGCCCTTCTAGGACAGTGCCTGAGCTCATGCCCTGTTGGCATGTTATTGTGCTGGAGCTCCCAAGCTTTGCTCTTGTACTGGTTTTGGCAGTGTCAGCAGCTCCTCACTGTACCTATGGGACAGCATTTGCCTGCCTTCAGAAGGAATGGAGTACTGGTGCCACTGTTGTTTGAGAGGCTGGTTGTAATACAGCCCACATCCTTCAGCACAGGAAGGGCAGCTAAATTTTAAGGTTGTTACAAGAGGATTAGCCTGCCCAATGGCAAGAGGAGTGGAGCTGCTCCATGCAGTGCCTTGATTAGGAACTGATGGAGTGAAGAGGGTTGGGTCTCCCACCTGACCACATTCTATCCATCTTCCACTGCACAGTGCTTCTCAGCTTCAGGGTACAGATAAGTACTGCAGGCAGAGTCTGCTTGGATGAGTTAGAATTTGAGGGGATGTGGCAGAAAACAGCACCCTGCCATAATCACCCAGCTTTTCCAGAGCCCTGGATGCTGACAGCTGTTTCTATAGTGTTTGGCACCTCTGAATGTTAGTCATTATGCACACTCTACTCTGGGGAGTGGTGGAAGATCGGGGGAATGGTGATGCTCTGTGACATGGGCATCCCTGGAAAAATCCACCTTTGCCTCATTCCAGGCTGAAATGCCTTCTTCACTTACCTGTGCTGGAGCCTCTGATCCTCAGCTGCCCGGTGTCCAGAGTGGCTTTAGGAGTTCATCTGTTTTGCTTCCTCTGTATGCTAGTAGTGTGCTCAGCATGGCAAGACCTTCTCAGCACACTGGTCTAAATTTGGACCAGGCAGGCAGTGAAGGAGCAATTAATTTATAACTATAGCATAATTATAATAATAACTTACAACCATAATAAATAACTAATTAGTAGTTTTTTAAGGACATTTTGTGTCTGATAAGCCTGTCTAGGTTCTCACAGGACCGCATGATCATGGTCAAAGGCCATTTAGCATGCAGCCATCCCAGAGCTGGCCTCACACCCACGGGAGACATGCAGTTCCAAGTCCTGCCCTTCCTGTAGCCCAGTCTGCTCTTTAGGAGCATGGCTGTGAGCCTGTGTGGGCTGTGTCTGCCTTGCAGAGCCATCAGCACAGGGCTGCTTCGCTGGCCCATTCAGAGGGGCTGTTCTGCTTTAAGTAGGGGTGTAGGAAACTCCAGCAGGAGTGCCTGGGGAAGCCCTCCCTAACTCAGCATGACCAGGCACATCTGCTCTGTGTGTGGCAGTGAGGGAACACGCCATGGGGGAGCAGCATTGCAAAGGTCAGAGCCCTGTGCAGCAGCCAGTGCTTCCCTCTGTAGAGCTCCAGTGCCTTCTGCCTGTTGTGCTGCTGCACGTCCCCTCACGCCCCCTCCTCACCCTCCCAAATCAAGGAGTTGGAAGAGGCCAGGATACCAGCCAAATACTCTGTGGTGTTTTACACAGCCAAGGTGGCTTTATGCAGCTTGGCAGTAAGATGGCCTCTGTGTCGGTTATGGCGAGTATTTGGGAATCTTGGCTTCCTGTTTCTGTTCCTGCTGTTGGTTCCTCTCCTTTCTTCTCCCCCCTCCTATGTCCTGAGCCAGCTGTAAGTAGCTCTGAGCATGGTAGCTGAGGATCCTTGCTAGGAGAACTTCAGCCCTGCTTTATCATCTGCCAGTTGTTTGTTTGAAGCTGTTGATAAAGCAGGAGGTGGGAGCCCTGTGCTGGTGCTGAACAGGGCTGTACTCACCCTGAAAGGGCAGACCTAGAGACTGCCTGGAGCAGTCGGCTTGCCCTGAGATGAAGGGCGAACAGAAGCTGCCTCCCACATGTCTCCATGCTGATGTTGGCTGACGTCAGTGGTGGTCTATGTGCAGAGGGTTCCCAGAGAATGAGAACTGAACAGTCTTCCTGCCAAACTTGCCCAGGTTTGATCGGCATCCCGATGTTGATTTGTTATCTTACTGGCTTTCACAGGGGAACTCACAAAATACTTTTTGAGTGAGTTCAACCTTGAGCTCGGTGCCTTGACCTGCTTTTCACTTCCTACAGACGGAGATGCTTGTTCTCCTGGGCATGCCATGGATGTTTTCCAGGGTAACACAGAGCCTTCTGAAAGGCAGGTTTGGGTGCTGCTTGCATTATTCCTGACCCTAGTGCTTTGTTCCCTGTCCCAAGCACCCTGCTGTCCTCTTCCCCAGTAACACATTGCCATTTGTTCTGCAGAAATCAAGGAGGTGGAAAAGCAAACGAGAGGGGACAGATGCCAACAACCGACCCATCAAAGCTGCTGGGAAAGTTATTATCCAGGATATTTCCTGCTTGCTGCCTGTCCACAAGCTGCTGGGAGAGCTCTACATGTGAGTATGTACACGCTGTCATCCTTTCCCAAATGAAAGCAACTGTCTTTGGCATTACTGTGCTTTAATCCTGACATCGGTCAACACTGATCTTTGAATATTTCTCTACCTTCTTCTTCTGTTCTTGCCTCACTGCTTTTTTTACAGTATCCTTCTGCCTGTGAGAGGGGACTTGTCTTCTGTAGATCTGAAAAGTGTGAGGGAAGAAATTTGTGATAGAGTTGTAAACAGAGTTTGAAGTGGTGCTTCAGAATCATCACTGCAAATCTTACAAGTTCAGGTTTTCACCAGCTAAAGAGAGAAATTATCAGTACAAATTCTTTTTTAGATCTCATGTTAAATTCCACACTTAAATGCACAGGCTTAAAAATCTCAGTAAATGCACATTTTTGTTCCATGTAATTATTGATAGCTCAGAAGGTTTTTTAATTTTAGAAGTATTTGTAGACTTGGTTGTGCGTGCTATATCTGTACTGCAAGTTGTTCTGCTTTATGAAAAGGATGGGATTCTGTGAGCATTTTTGTGGTTTGTTGGTTTTTTTTAAACAAAGGGCTTTCCTTTTCCAAACTTTCTAAATCATATAGTTACAAAACCTCTGTTCCTGAATTTTTTCTTTCCTAGCTTAGGTAATACTGACTGTCCCTCATGGAATTTCCAGTCTCTGGACGTTCAGGGAGGAAACCAATTTCCTTCCTTAAAGCCGGAGTAGCCAGAAGAGAGGAAAAAAACCCCTTCCTTCTCTCTTTTTCTATATTATTAGAAAGAATGGTATTTAGAAAAAAACTATTGGACCTTTCTTCTTGGGATAGCTCATGTAAACAGCCTGACTCTTTTCAATGTGCTGTAAAATCTTAAGAAGTGTTAAGAGTCTTGGGAGGATTTTTGATAGCAAGCAGAAAAGTCCGCGTGGGATTCCTCAGCCCACCTTGCCAGCCCCTCAGAGACTTCCCAATGGATGCATTTTCCTACTTGGGAACAGGCTGAAGGCCAGCCTGATTCTCTGCATTGTGCCACCATCTCCCTGCAGGTCAGTCAGAGCAGACTGATGGGTTGAATAGGAACAGGACCATGTAACTGATGGCACCAGCGTTTAGGGGTGATTCTGGGCTTGGTGATATCCTGGCATTGGTCTGGTATCTTCTTGGAAATGGTGCTGCTTAACATCAATCCCAGCCAGTGTGGAGCTGGAGTTGATGTGTGGTATATTAGCAAAAATGAATCCTAGGAGAAGGATGGCAGAGATCGCTGAATAACAGAGAAGGAAGGCAGGGGATTCTGTCCAGGTGAGGAGGCTCACACTGATCAGGAGGTTCTGGACCACTCACTGCTACCAGTGTTCCGCCCATCCCTCTCCACCTTCATAGTTTATGTGCCAACCAGAGCTGAGCTATCTCCTTCTGTTTCAGACTGAATGTGAATAATATCCAGGAGACTTGCCAGAAGAATGCTGCCTCAGCCTTGGCTGTGGGACGGAGGGATCTCGTACAGGTATGACATGTAACCAGACCTCTTCCTTAGCATGTGCTACCCTCAAATGGCTTGTGCTGTTAGTGTGATACCCAAACAGCCTCCTGGGCTCAGCAGCTGTTCCATAGAGCCTCTGGTTGGTGAACAGAGGCCTGTGGAACAGCCACCAAGGTGGTTCTCACCTCACTGACTCTTGGCATGGAGTGATTCCTTTCCGGGGCTGCAAGAAGATTGTTTATGCCCTTTGCCAAACTGAGTGGAACGTGTTTTTCAGAGAATTCCTGTAGGCAAAGTGAGGAATGCAGCCTGCTGTCGAGTCATCAAATGGAGTAACTGTGCACTGAGTTGCCTAGCTGCTGTCAGCATTTTGATCCATACTTTTTTTTGGATTTATGTAATAGTTCCCATTGTTTGGCATTCATCTGTGCTGGCATTGCATGCTCACTGCAGCTAGCTTCTCCCAAGAGACCCTGGACCCAGGGACCCCAAAATGGGGCTGGCTAGTTGCCTTAACCTAAAAATAGGAGACAAATGGCTATTGTGGCCCATTCTTTTCCCTGTGATTAGTTCATCTCATGCAGGAGCACCTGAAAGAGGTGGGAGCTGGCAGTGACAGAGGAGCTGTGCACATCTCCTGAGCATTTGGCTCTTCCTAGAACTAGGCAGGCAACATGGATGTTTCATCTAAGCCAAATCAAACTCAGGCTATTATTTTGTTTCTTGGTGGATTCTGCTGGATCAGGAGAGAGAAAGTAGGTCTGGTTCCCCTTTGTCTGTGCTTCCTTTTGTGGTCTGGTTTGCCCACATTGGATCAGAGCTTGGGTGAAGTAACTTCAGCAAGATTTCCCTGAGATACCCCTGTTTCTTCTTTTTCCCTGTCCCATGTGACTCCATCCTGTGTTGCAGCTGTTCCTAGCAGACACGGACTTGCAGGTTACGTGTATGATGTGCTTTCTAGCAGCATAGGAAGTGTCGTCTTTCCTGTTTCATTTCTCCCATACTCAGCCCTGTCTTTGTTTCGGTTTCTCTCCTCTTTCTGTCTGGTTTCACAGAACAGCAGCTGCGAGGCTTCTGTTCTTAGTACTTAGAGCATGTGGTTTTTTACTTTTCCATGTTGTCAGTTTTCTGATTTCTGCATCCTTTCCAGCACCATGCTCCTTTTGCTTTACTGCTCTTTCCTGCTGTACTAGGAGCTTTTCTTTTCCCTAGAAAATTCTAATTGTCCCCTTTTAAAAGGCACAGCAATAAAAACAGTCCTAGATCAGTGGTATGGAGACTAAAAAGGTGGAACTGTTTTCAGAGTAGAGGATGGTAAATGAAGGAGGAATTTTATGTTAACTAGTTAAACTTCTGCATTAGAAGTGGCAAACTGCTCCTGTCTGTGCCAGGCTGCGCTAGGAGAACAGTGTTCAGTAACACTCAAAACTAATCAAAAGACACTTTTCATGCAAATAATGATTTACCAGTAAACATTCTGTTACCAGACATCTCTGAACCTAGAAACTTTATCAAATCTAAACCTTTTGGAAGCTTGTGAATATAAAATTCACTAATAGGTGTGTTAAGCTACGCTGACAGATCTTTTAGATACAGATTGTTCTGCTTTAATGTTTAACGCAAACTCAGAGCAAGTGGGACAGGGAGAGCTTTGGGTTTGTGTTATTCTCTATATTATTTGTGACACAGAGACCGAAACTGTTCCCTGCTCTCGGGGGAAAAAAAAAAAAAAGCAAGCTCCATCATTATCTGTCTGTCTGTGAATCTGTGCACACCTATGCCCTGGGAGTGTGGTTATTCCTAATTGTAGCTTTGCTGCTTTTCCTTCCTGTCTGCCAGGTTTGGTCACTGGCCATGGTAGCCACTGATCTCTGTCTCGGACCGAAGTCTGATCCAGATTTGGAGATACCTTGGGCACAACATCCATTTGGACGTCAATTATTGGAGTCCTTGTAGGTGTCTGAGCTGGGGAGGGGTTGGGGAATGGTTAAAACAGAGTCCTCCATAACTATTTACATGTAAGGCATCATTTCAGGTTTGGAGTAGTGCCACAGTGTGGATTTTTTCCCCTCTCAAGCCTGCGATGCATCACGAAGGGAAGTTCCAAATGTGTTTATGGTATGTGGGAGGCAGCACTTGGCCTTCCACATTTCACCTAGATCTTCCTTGGCTGGCATTGAGCAATAGGCCAGGCATAGGTGGAGCTCTGCTTTCCAGCATGCCCACAATGCCTGATTTGGAGATGTGGGTTTCCTGCTCCCCACTGAATGAGCCTGTTGGTGCAGCCGCTTTTTTCACTTTTGGATTCCCTGTTGCCATGTGGCATTACTGTAAAGTCATTCCAGGGGTCTCAAAGCCAGGTGTTAGCTACAAATGCCTTGCAGATGGTGAATCTGCTCAGGAGGGCACCTAATTAGTAGCTGATACTATCTGTTGGTACACCCTATTTGAAGGCACAGGATTTGTGTGGTGTACTTTCCATACTGTTGCTTAGCTGAGCTCTCTCCTGCTGCATGGCAGCAATGGGAGCAGAGCATGGGGTGTTCTTCATCACTGTCAGTCTTCAGAACAAACCAGGAATTTCCTAGCCATCTAGAAAACCTGCACAGAGGGGTTTTGCCTTGTCATCTAGATGTGGGATGCTTGTACCCAGAGGGCTTTGTCAAAAAGGTGGTGTGGCTGGGAGTGAATCTAATGGCTCCAGTGTTACATCAGGCTATGAGTACTGCTGAATTCCCAGAGCTCCTGTTTTATTCCCACCAGTTAGGCCATGAGCATTTTCATAAGAATTTGGCTCCTCAAAGCTGTGGCAGAAAAGCCAACCCAGTCCCTCCAAGTGCACATGCCACCTGTGGGCAGTCATGTCATCCAAACCCAAGTACGCAACAGGCTCAAAATTAGCTGCCCTGGAGTCTTGATGTTTTTTGCCACTGAATTCTGCCCAGTCTCACACTGTCCTTTTCATTTCCCAGGCTGGCTCATTACTCACAGCTCCATGATGTGCAGACCCTGGCCATGCTCTGCAGTGTGTTTGAAGCCCAGTCCAGGCTACAGGGGTGCCCCAACTCTTATGGCCCCTTTCCTCAGCGTGCCTCCAACCTGGCCTCCCACAGCCGATATGTACGATTGCTATTTCTTTCCCATTTGTCTTGGATATCTTTGAACATCTCTCACATAGATTACATGATTTCTTATCCTTTCTCCCTCAATAGCCCAGCTTTACTTCCTCTGGCTCCTGTTCAAGCATGTCAGATCCTGGAATTGGCACTGGAGGCTGGAGCATAGGTATGAGACCTGGGTAGTAAGTAAAGGAATAATTCTGGCTAATTCCACAGAGTTCGGGGAAAAAGCAACTCTGTGTTTTCTCCTCTCACTGGAAAAACAGTGGCAGTCGGGAAGACTGGGTTCTTGGTGCCATGAATATCTGCAGAAGTTTTCTGCTGAGCTGCAAAGGTGACAAAGACCACTCCTAAGGGCACTAGTGTCAGGGTTGGAGCTGTTGGCTGATTCCTAGCGATATACACAGCCTGGGGAAGCATCAGCCCTGCTAGCACCAAAGCTGTAACTTTTCAGTGTGATATCAAGGCACCTGTGAAGGGGAAGAGGGGAGGATGGAGATTAGTAGATGTTGTCTTATAGTATTTATTATCAGTAGTCTCCCTGCCTCCAGGGCAGTACCTTGCATACAGAGGCCCCTTTACGTAACAGCAGTCCTGGTGATGAGAGTCCTCCCTCTCTAGGAAAGAGGAGCCCAGATCTGCCGGTGATAATGTTCTGAAGCAAACTCCGTGGGATTGATTGCCTGGTTACTTTTTGTCTAAAGCAGAAGGCAAAGGGGATTCCTCCACATTAGATTTCTCTGCCTGGTGATGCCCATCCTGTCACCTGAAGTGCAGTAGAAGCACTTGGCAAGTAGAGGCTGGCACTTTGTTCTCAGAGGTGGGGCAGTGTTTGTAGGAATGCAGGGGGTGATACAACCTGTCAGAGAGAAACCCCAGAGGTGCAAACCTGTGGTCTTCCATGTCCCTTCCTGAGCCTGGTTTTCACAAGGCTGTGCTTTCTGAGATAAACTCACAGCCTCTTGGTACTTGCAGCCAACAAAGACATGGAGCAGGCCTCCACTCCCTGGTGCGAGTCTTCTCCAGATGACTTCCGCTATGGAAACCTAATGTATCCTGATCATCGGGAGCGGGAGAAAGACCAGCATGAGAAAAACAAAAGGTAGGTCATCCTGTGCCTCGGGGGTATTCAGGGATGTGTTACACTGTGTCCAAGTCACCTGGAGCTCCATCACCAGGTCTGTGGTGCTGTGCAGTACCACACGTGCCCCTAGACCTTGTAATTCGTGTAGTCACTTGGAGAAGCTTCATCCTGTAGATCAACACTGCTGAGATTACAGAGGATACATTCCTAAGTGGCAGGGGCCCCAGAGGGCAGTCCACCCATGGAGTCTGCACCATGGAGCATAGAACAGGTGGAGGCCAGAGCAGTTATTAGTGCTCAGCAGTGTTTCAGCAGCACGTGGGAAGTGCTGTGTTTATAGCAACATGAGCTGGTTGCACAGCCATTGCTGGAAAGAGTCTCTGAGAGTCAATCAATTACAAGCCTGTTTGTTCTTCTAGGCTTCTGGATCCTGCAAACACTCAACAATTTGATGACTTTAAGAAGTGCTATGGAGAAATCCTTTATCGCTGGGGCCTGCGAGAAAAGCGGGCTGAGGTTCTGAAGTTTGTCTCGTGTCCTCCTGATCCCCACAAAGGAATTGGTGAGTGTCTGCTCCAGTTGCCCAGACTGAGTCATGGCTCTGCCTCAGGAGCTTAGGAACATGCATTCTGTTGGGTGGCATATTTCACAGACTGAATGGACAAAGTTTATCTGAGAAACCCATCCAAGGGAGTCACGAGGGTTTAAAATGATTATATAGGTGTAATTGAACCTGGTATGATTTGTTCCAAAGGATTAATGAGGGCAAACAAAATATTTAATATGAATAAAATATGAAGAGTTTATTTAAATTGATGATGATGATAATGATTAGACTAAAAGGGCTTTAATCAGAAGTATTTAGTACACAGAATAGAAAGTTAAAACTACTAATATAGTGCACTGGTTATTAAATCAATAATATCAAAGCTAGCTTAGTAATTATCACGTAAACATTGATGTTACTCACCCATACCAGTGACCAAGGCAAATCTCTCTCACTCACCCTTGAGGAGTGACCTTCAGAGGTGTCCCCACCCATGGGAAGGATCTTCACACACACCTAAGGAAGGTGTGTTAGAAATTCCCACCATTTAAACATGGGACTGGTCTTTTATAGATACAATTTTAGATAAAATGTTGTCCCGCCTGCTCAGCAGAACGTGCTTTATTTTTTAATAAGATGCTGTCATCTCTTTTGTTTCTTCTTCTGTAAACATCTGCCTCTCCCTTCCTTACCAGGACTTTCATATCCTTTTTGATGCCAGTCTTGGTAAGGAAGCATTTGCCTTACCCATCCATGTGATGGGTCTAATTTGAGGTAGTTTGATCAAGCTGATTTCAGCATCCTTCAACACTGAAAACAGCAGGACTCCCCTTGCTCAATCCATCACCATTAACTTGCAAGTAAGGTGAAATCCAGTGTCCGCTGGTCACCGAAATATCCCTGAAAATGTGGCTTAACCTCTGACAGAGGTTAGCTCCACTAGTAAATGGGTTTAATTTCTTTGCTGCTCTGAGTGGAGATGAGGCTTGCAGGTGTTGGTTCAAGGGCTTTGTGGACTGTGACATCTCTCCAGCAAAGCTGGAAATGCACACACTGCCACACCACCAGTGCTCAGCTCTGTGATGATGGATGTCCTTTATTCCCTCTGAGTAAAAGCTCAGACACACCCTGTCCTCATCTCTGATTCTGCGTTGAAATGTCCTTACGTTAAAATTGCAAGATCTCTAAGTAGGTGAGCTAGTCAAGAAATAGGCAAAGAGAACTTTTCTCCCAAAATATTTTCAGCAGTTCAGATGCTCAGCTTAAGGACAGCTGCCAAAATGTCTTCTTCCCAGGCCTCTGGGAACAGATGTGCTTAACCTGTGGAGAGGAGAGAAGCAGGTGAGGGATGTCAGAAAAGCAGCGGTTGTCTCACCTGGTCACCCGGAATGACTCTTGGAGAGTAACTGGAGTGAAAACTGGTGCTGTTGCCCCTCCATGACTGACAGTGAGGGCACTGTGCAGGCATCAAATGCCTCGGGTGCACTCTGGACTCTCTGTGATGAGGAATAGAAGCTGTTCTTTTTTGCTTAATGACACTCCATACTGGTGAGAGGTGGATGAGACCAGTGGGAGGCCTTCATGTGTCAATATCTCTCTGGCTAGAAATCCCAGTACACATTCCCAGCTGTAGCTATCATGTTTCTATGTGGGAGACTTGGTGTCCTGACACTCCAATTGCCTGTTCCTTTGTTCCCACAGAACAAAGCAAGATCTCTAAAACGCCCCCCATTCTCCCATCCTGAAGGAGCTCTGAGCAGATCTCTTGGGCAGAGAGTTCAGGGAGCTCATCTGCTGAACGGGGGTCTGTTTGCAGGGCTGCTTTGTCCACAGTTGCAGCGGCACTAATCATGCTGCTGTCCGTTCTCCCCCGCAGAGTTCGGCGTGTACTGCAGCCACTGCCGCAGCGAGGTGCGTGGCACCCAGTGTGCCATCTGCAAGGGCTTCACCTTCCAGTGTGCCATCTGCCACGTGGCCGTGCGGGGCTCCTCCAACTTCTGCCTCACCTGCGGGCACGGCGGCCACACCAGCCATATGATGGAGTGGTTTCGCACCCAGGAGGTGTGTCCCACGGGCTGTGGGTGCCACTGCCTGCTCGAGAGCACCTTCTGAGCCCACTGTGGGGACAGTGGGGCGCCCAGGAACTGGATTGAGTGTTTAATTCCCAAGCCGTGTTGCGTCAGCTCTGCTCCGCAGTGTCTGGAGGAGATCGCCACGAGGAGCTGAAGCAGGATGTCCTGGTGATATGCTGTGGTGATGTTTACAAGTGCTTCCAGTACTTTACACTTACCAGGTTGCTTTTAGACTGATTGGACTGAATTCCCTGTGTCCATTGCTGGCAATGGATGCCAGACCAGAAAAACTGCTTTCTCCTGCAGAAGGGTGTGTGAATATTGGTTAGTTTGGGATGAGGTGGTGTTTGAAAGCTGCCCTGGAAAGAGCCCACCTGACAGAGCCAAACTCACTTCAGTGGTGTGGTGTCTTTTTGGGTGCTTCCTTACAGGAGTTTTTTTACACAGTAAAGGCAGAAATAATTCCCATGCAACAGTGAGCTCTAAAGGCGAGCTGTAAATGGTGCTTGAAGAGCAAATAGTCTGTGAGACTGTGCTCAGAGTTACTTTTGGAAGCAGCAGGGTCCTTATTTTGAATGGCTGTTCATGTCGTTTAGATTTCCCCATAAACCAAGAGAAGGAAATGGCATTTTTCAGGATTACTTCTTAAATGGCTTCCTGCTCACTTGTCAGTACCTGTGGCTGGTGCAAAAAGCCCAGCCAATCACCCAAGGTCCCTGGGATTAGTTGCTTCCAGCAGTTTTAGTACTGTTATGCTTTTAGGTGTCTCCATCTCCTGCTCTTACTGGGTGATAAAATGCACTTTAACCTGTCCCTGCCTGGTTGCTGATGCTTCCTGGTGACTAGGAAAGGCATCTGCCTTTGAGTTTGGGATTCACATTGTCTTTCCATAGATGGTGGTGTATTGGAAAGCCTTTGCTTCCTCACTGAGAAAAATACAAGAACACTTGTTCCATGCAACTCCTTTTGGCTGTTTTCTCCAAGCTCTACGGGGAAAAATTGAGATCTGCTGCTGCTGTATTTGAGTGATTAGGCTCCTGAGCCAGGGAGGCAGCAGTTTCTAGGTGAAAAGGGATTTTGGAAGAATAGTGGGATCCACAGAGGCAAAAGGTTTATGCCTTTTCTCCCTGTGGAGCTTTAATTGGAAAATGTATGGATCTGTGTGTTAAGGCTGTGCCTGCTGGGCACTCCCAGCTTAGGGATGCTGCTGTGTGCAGTGAGTGCACACCCAGAGCACACAGGCTGTACCTCTCCTGGGCTGGCTTCAGCCTGAGCTTTGGATTTGGGTGAATGTGTGGTCAGGGATGAGTGTGCTGGAGCCACCCCCACCTGTGCGGGCACTGATCCCTTCCTCCCATGCTTGCCTGCTGAGAGGGACCACATGCCATGCCTGCTCCCAACCCCTGTGCTAGCTCAGGCTGTGGGATCCTGCTGTGGAATAAACATGTTGTATCCTAAACACTTAAAACATTAAAATTATTTTTTTAAGTGCTGTTCTGATAGAACTTGGTGTTGCTCTGCTGGTTCTCCCTCCCTGGGGAGTCCCCAGCAGCTCTCCCTCCCACCGTGGTGGTGCATGTAGCACCCACGGCCCTCTCCATTCACCCCAAACTGGGAAGCTCAGTGGCAGTAGAACCCTGCAGTAACTGGGGGGCTGCTGGGTCTCCCAGTCCTGGCTGGACCAACAGCCTGGGAGCTGCCTGCAGTTGTGAGGCTCCTCTGGGGAATGCAAAGCTGGGCGGTGTCTGAGCTGCAGGTGAACAAAGCTCCCCATCCTGCAGTTTGGGGATGCTCCTGGCAGCGTCTGCCCCCGAGTAAAGCAGGCAGGTGCTCTGGGGGGTCCTGCCTGGCGCCGTGGTGGCCCTCGGGCCAGGGTGCTCTGTGCCTGGAGCTGCAGGAGAGGGCTCCCGCCTTCCACCTTCCTACGTGACAGCCATTCAGCTCGGAAGTATTTTCATTTCCATGCTTGAGTGCTCCCTTAGCTTGGAAGGAAAAGGAGGCTTGTTATTTAAAGGTGACAGACCGACAAATCGTGGTATTTACTGTGTTATTACAGTCCATTACGGTCTATCTCCATAGTATGTGAACACCCCTGAGGCAGAGCACGGCCGGCACTTCAGAGGAAGGCGGAAAAGCCCTTGCTGTGGCTGTTTGTGCAGCCCTGCACAGGTAGAGGGAATTTCTTCCCGGATGCTCCTGGCGTTTCTCTCAGAGCCTGCAGCATGTCTGGTGGTTGCTTTGGGAACAGTCTCACTCAATGCAGGAGTGACTATTGCAAGGAAACAGGAATGGTGTATTCCCACCTGCCTGGAGCTGGCCAAAGAGAGAAACATCATTGTCTTTGCTGCACTGGGCAGCAATAAATGGTCAGAAATGGGGTGTGCTGGTGCCTCACACCAGCCCCTTCTGCACTGCCCCCCAATTGCTTGTCCCCAGTTCCACCTGCTCTTCAGAATAACTTGGGAAAGTGGAAGTTTCCAAGTCTGGCCAAATCTCACTCTGAATTTCAGGCTGTAGAGAAGGAAGAGGAAGTGGGCATTGCTCAGGCAGTGAGTCCTAGCACAGTGTGTGCCAGATCAGCTCTGGGGATGCTGCCATGCTCAGACCAGGTGAATCAGATAGAGCTTCCAGCTGATGGACGAGGACAAGGACCATGGTCAGTCGTGCTGCAGGACAGGGTGACCCATCCATGGTTCCTGCCGATGCAGGAGCAAGGGGCATCGGATTAAACTGGCCACCTGGCATGAGGCAGGAGCAAGCTCTTCGTGTGCTGTGTGGGAAGGGTGTCAAACCACTTCCCTCAGGGCATAGCCAGTGCCATGGGTTTGCCAAGGCCCCGGGAGTGACTGGACACTGCCAGGGAGCGGAGCTCCACCCCAGGCCACCCTGGACTGGAGAGCCCTGCCTGTGTGACCCCAGCCAGCAGCACTCTGCAGATGCTCAGACAGCCCACACCTTCTCTGGCACTCTTCCTGAGCCAGTGCATGGGAGGATGCTGGGCCCTGGAGACCTTTGGTCTGACCTTGAGCAGCTGCTTGCCAAAACTTGCTTCAGCTCTCTGCCAAGTTCATCCCAAGGGCTGGGCTGGAAGAGAGAGACAAAGCTCCCATGACAGCTTATGCTGTGCCCTCAAGGCCACTGTCAACTTTTTAAACCTTTTTTGTTCTCCTACGAAGGGTGCAACGAGCATGGTGTGCCTTCCCTGTCCCCACAGAGGCTTTCCATGTGCAGAGAAGGAAGTTTAATCCCTGATGATCAGAGCTTGGCAGAGAAACAAGGAGTGATAATAGCAGAGAGGGAAAACTTTTCCCCATGGATGCAGCACCCTGCAGTGTCTGTATCAGCCTTCTCAGCAGCCAGAGCTCCATTATCCCAGCATCAGCTCCTCCAGTGCTGCAGGGCCTGATCCTGCCCAAAGCCCAGAGGCACATTCCTGCTGTCTCCCTTGTGCCAACCCCAGCGTCTGTCCGTCTGCCTGGTGGGTAAACCAGTTCAGGAACTGATGAGCCAAAGCCATTTGGCTGCTCTTGATTCAGCCAGGCTGATCAGCAGCAGACTCCACTCCCTGATGCTGTTTGTCCCAAGGGACAGGCCATTGGCACAGTCCTCTTCTGCTGTTATGGTGGTGTCTGCTGCACAGCTTGATCCCAGCACCATCCCTCTCCCCATTGCCACCATTGCTCAGTGCATCCCTGCTCTGCAGTTGACTGCGTCCCTTTGCTCCCTCACACCACAAAGCTGGGGATCAGCTCACCTACCCTGGGGACACCCCTGTCCCTTTGTAGGGGGGTCAGAGCCCAGGAGCTGTTGGCACCCCATAACAAGGGCAGATGGAGTGTCAGCTCTCAACAGGCTGTCTGACATCTCTGAGCCCTGCTGTGGCACAGTTGGGGACCACAACCCCCCAGTGTGCTCAGGAGAGGATGGCAGCAGAGACCCACAGCTGTACCCAGCAGTGCTGCACCCTGTGGGCTGGCAAAGGCTGGACCCATCTCTGCCAAGAGCTGTGATGACATGTGAGCCCCCAGCGTGGCCCTTGACAGCACGTGGTGTCCAAAGGACCTGGATGCTCCAAAACCCAAGGTAGGGCTGGGCTGCAAAGGCAAGGCCAGCGGGTGGGGACTCATGGGGTCATGGCCAGGGGTCCTCTCCATCTCCCCTAGCACCCCACAAAGGGATTGTGGAGCTTGCACCTGTCCTGAGCATGCTTGGGGTTTGGGGTGCCTGCCTGGTTTGGGATATGGGTCCAGTGGCCTCCAGCTTAGAGCCCTGTCACATTTGGATCTGCTGCTACCTGCCACCTTCCCCTCACACCCAAAAATCTTTTATCTCCACCCAGGAGACACAAAGGTCTGCACCAGGCTAAGCTCATCCACTGGGGCTGGGGCCACCTTGGCCATGGAGGGTATTGGGGAACCCCCTTGGGAAGGTGGGATATCCCATCTCAGCACCTCCTTTGGAATCTCTCAGGAGTCCTCCACCCTTTAGTCCTTCCACGCAGCCCTCAAAGGATGTTTTTGACCACTGCCCCAAAAATCCCTGCAAGGGACCCCTAATGCACACTGGATTCCCTGTGGCAGCCCCAGCCAAGAGCATACCCACCCCAAACCCTTCTGCCTCCCATCAGGGATTGCAAAATCAACCTGTCCCCCCAACAAAGGACAAAAGTGGCAGGGCCATGCTGGGAACCGGGTGGGAAGGTGGGGCTGACACCAACTGCCACAGCAGGTTTTACATCCACCTTGATTAAAGACCTCACTGCACACCCAGCTGTGCCTGCCAGCACCTCACAGCACCCCAAAGCTGGGGGGCTGGGATGGTGTGATGACCCATCCTTACAGGTGGGGCTGGGGGCCTCCCCATCCTTGGAATGGCAAACCCCACCTTAATCACCACTGGCAGCCTGGTGGTGTCAGCTAGGGCAGAATTGCTGGTATGTGGGCAGTCCTTGTGGTCAAGGGTGTCACCCCAAAGCAGCCCACCCACTTCAGAGGGAAGGTTTTCCAGAAAATGGAGGGGAAAGCTCCTTTCTTGTCATTCTTTGTGATTTATTTGGCTGTGATTCTTTGGGTAGTTTGGGTCTGCTTCTTGCCTTGCCCCCTGCCCCACAGGCTAATTACAAATTTAATTAAATACTGAAATAAATCTGCAAACAGACAGGGGGAGATGTGGTGCCTGGTGGCAAGTGATGCTGGGGTGAGTTGGCCTCTGAGGGACCCCAGGAGGGACCCCTGCCCTCCTAGGGGGCTCTGAGCTGGGAGCTGAGATTGCCCCTGCCTTGGCCACTCTGGATTTTGCAGCGGGAAAGGTGATACCTCGGGAAGGGTGATACCCTATGCCCCCCAGTCACCACCCCGGGCTGACCCACAGCCCCATCTCTCCCCGGGCGTGCCCGCACTCCACTCCCACCCCTGGAATAAATCCACCAGCGCCTCCCCATAGCCCACCCAAAGTTGCCCAAACCCTCTTGTCCCCCACCCTGGGCGTTCCCACGGGTCCCCGAGGGACACCCTCCCATGTCCCACCCAGGGCACCTCCGTGGCACCTGCGGAGGGGCAGCGCCCCCCGGGCAAGCCTCGCCCCGCCGCCACCGCAGCCCAATGCGGTGCGAGGGGGCGCGGCCGCGGGGCGGGCTGGGCGATTTATGCGAGTATGCAGATGAGCAGGTGCGGGCAGAGCGGGTCGGGACGGGACGGGCACGGGACGGGACGGGACGGGCAGCGGCGGCGGGGCCATGGCCACGGCCACGGCGGGGCCGCGGTCCTTCAGCGCCGCCGAGGTGCGGGCTCGCTGTGCCCAGGGAGCCTGCCTGGTGTCGTGCCGGGGCCGGCTGTACGACCTGAGCGCGTTCGTGCGGCTGCACCCGGGCGGGGAGCAGCTGCTGCGGCGCCGCGCCGGCACCGACGTGAGCGCCGCGCTGGACGGGCCGCCACACCGGCACTCGGACAACGCCCGGCGCTGGATGGAGCAGTACTACGTGGGCGAGATAGAGCCCGCAGACCTGCAGGTACGGCCCGGCGGCGAGGGCGCTGGAAGGGGGTCCTGGGGATGGAGCGTGCGGTGTGTATAGGGAGGCGCCCGGTTCTGTGTCTGGGGTGGGAAGGGGTTATGGAGTGCCACAGGTACAGGAACGGGCAGGTACAGAGAATATGGGGTGCCCCAGGTGCTGGACCGGGGTGTTCAGAGTCTCTATAGGGCACTGCAGGTCGCAGGACTGGCAAGTACAGAGTTTCTATAGGGCACTGCAGGTCCTGGGATTGGCAGGTACAGAGGTTCTATAGAGCACTGAAGGTCTTGGGATTGGGGAGTATAGAGTTTCTATAGGGCAGCGCAGGTCCCGGTACTGGCAGGTACAGAGTTTCTATAGGGCAGCACAGATCCTGGGACTGGCAGGTACAGAGGTTCTATAGGGCACTGAAGGTCCTGGGATTGACGGGTACAGAGTTTCTATAGGGCAGTGCAGGTCCTGGGACTGGCATGTACTGGGGCCACAGGGAGCCCCAGGTCCTGGGTCCAGCAGGTGTAAAGCTTCAATAGGGTGCCCCAGGTCTGTGCTCTGTGGGATCTGAGCAGGGCATGTAGGGCACCCCAGGTCCAGGCTTCTTAGCGTCCAAATTGTTCAAGGCATGCAAAGGCTGTATAGAATTTGGGGAGTACAGGGCATGGAGTTTTTGGGGTGCACATGGCATATAGGGTGTATAGTGCATCCAGGTGTGGGACATGGTGTCTGTTGGGTCTGAGCAGCACGGAACCCCTGGGATCAGGCTCTGCAGAGTCTGGGGTGTAGGGGACAGGGGTTGTTTGAGGCTCCCAGGGCCCTGTATGGGTGGTGCCTGAGGAGTACGGGGCGCCAAGGTTCCAAGTGCATGGGACACACTGGCTCCCAGGAGGCCTGAGGTGCAGGGGACCCTAAATTACGCAAGGTTCAGGCTCCTCAGGACCCACGATAGATCGAGTGCCAGGTGCACAGAGCTTGGTACCTACAGGGTCCCACTCCATGGCCACACCCTGCCCTGTAGTGTGGTAGGGCTGATGGGTGATCCTTGGGTGTCAACATGGCATGGAAGGTGTTGGGGTTTTTGGAGGGTTGCAGGAGATGAAGCTGTGTCAGTTTTAGCAGGACTGCGTGTGGCATGGGGTGGGTAATGGGGCAGGACCCCCTTCCTGACATTGTCAGCACTCAACCAGCGATTTCTGGGCACTGGGGCTTGCTGATGGTGAGCCACCAGTGCTGGGAAGAGGAGCCAAGCCATCTCCCTAACTGACCGGCATGGGGCACGGGTGGCTGTGACACAGCACTGTCCCCACTGTACCAGCCCCACGCTGCCCAGGCAAAAGGAAAAGGACCCCAGGCAAGTGCCACCACTGCCAGGTGAACTGCCAGGAGGCAGCGTGGCACTGGGCACTACCACCCAATCACTGCCCCTCTCCAACACACCATGGGCAGGATGCTGAGCAGCAGGGCCAGCCCAGCCCCCTTTGCCAGCCCAGCGGCCACATTCCTCCCTGCACATCCCAGCAGGGTCGGTGACCGGTCGGTCCCTCTGGCTGGTTGTTTGTGCTCACTGGTTGTTCTCCCCATGGCGCAGCCTCGGCCCCAGCGCCACAGACAGGGCTTTGTTTCAGCCTCAATGCAGCGCCTGCACTTTCCCCAGATGGATCCCAGCAGTGGCACCTCCTCTGCTGGGACAGTCATTGGGCTGAGCCACCGCCTCCTTGCAGGTGTGACGAGCCCAACGGGTTGGGGCGAAGGAAGGTACCGGACAAACGGGTTCTCACGCCGAGGGGAACTGCCACCATCGCAATGCAAACACATGGTGTGATAACACTGGGGTGCAGGGAGATCAGATACTGCCTGGTGCCAGACAAACCATCCCAGGGCTGTAACGCTGAGGGGAGAGTTTAGAACTGCCTGATGCCTGGTAGGGCTGGCCAGGCCGTGTCCGGCACACACTGAAGTGTGAGCTGCTCTGCCTGACTTGCCACCCTCCAAAAATCCTCTGTGGAATGCCCTTAGTGGTGCTTGATTCATGCTTTGGCTGCTCTGGGGAAGCTCTGTGAGGGAGGTGTTGCATTGCCCCAGTCTGGCTCTGGATCCCCACAGCTTTGTCAGTGCCTCTCCTCACCCATTGAAAGTTCCAGGGCTCCACCAGCCCCGTGATGAGGAATGCAGGATGCTGTGGTCCCAGAGGCATCCAGCATCCCCTCCCTGCTTTCCCCAGGGATTTATGGGGTTTTGGAAGGGGGGAATGGGAAACGTGTTAAGGCAGGAGAGGCAAAGAAGGTAAGATCCAGCCTTCATCCTGATGGCCAATTCATAACCCTTTCTGTGGCTCTTGAGAGTCTGGCTCTCTCTTTCAGCCACAGGTCCCTCTTCTGCATCACCCAGACCCATTTGGCTAAGGATAAATTAATCCCCAAATATTTTATCTATGCAAGCAGGACATACAGGGGTCATCAAAGTGAGAAGCAATAATTACCCAAACTAGACAGAGGATTTTAACAGCCTCGCTAGAAGGAAACTGGATCATCTAGTTACCCCTCCAATTTAGGCAATGAAAGACTTTCATCACAGCAACTTTGGGGCGCATGACATGGCTGTGAGTCACAGTAAATCCTCCATTCCTCTGGGAATTAGTGTCCTCCCCTTTCTCCTGCCTGCATCACTGTGTGTCAGGCTTTCCCTGGCTTTCCATCCCAGCCTGAGCACTTAGATGTAGGTGGGACACCTGGGGCACCTTTTAGGAGGTGATGTAACAAGAAATGGGGTTTTATGTTGCCACTATGATTAGAAGAAGTTAAACTCACCTCCTTTTAATAGTCCTGCTGCACCCAATATTTAATTGGCTGAGGTGCAGCTTCATGGGGCTCTGCCACCCACTGCCCAGGGGCCACAATGCTGGTGGGATGGTAGTGCTGGGGTGGTGCCAACACAGGTGGGGAGCTCACATGAGCTCTCTGTGCCTCATGGGGCATCCTCATGCTATGTGCCTGTACCTGCACTGCCAACAGAACTTGTCCTGTGTGGACACCAGCAAATGGAGCCACTGAGGAGCTCAGTGAAGCTGCTGGAGGTTGTGGAGTGATGTGGAGGCATGGCAGGGCTCCTCTGGGGTTTGACTCACTGGGCAAATGGGTACAGGTGGAAAAACTGGGTCCAGGCTTTTGGGAGAGCAGCTGTGGGTAGGCAGTATTTCCCTGGGCCAGCAGGAGAGGTTTCTGCTTCTCCGCCTGCGTCCCAGGAACTCCAAACACTGCACCAGACCACCTCTCCTGTCTGTACCTGCTCACAGCACAGCTGGATTTTGTTCTTTTGATGCCCCAAGCCCTGATGCAGGGCAGCACTGGGGTGGCATCACCAGCACTCTCCCGCTGATGCAGGACCGGTGCTGAGCTCCCCACCTGATCCACGCAGGGCAGCTGGATGCTCACAGGCAGGTGCTGGGTCACCCGGTCACTGTATCGTGCTGTGCTCTGGGTGTTTGGCCCCATTGCCTACCAGCAGAAGAGTTAGCACCTTGCCGGGGCTGCTGCTCACTTGGAGTGGCGGCACTTTGTGGGTGTTAACTTTCCCTTCCTTACATTAGGCCTCTTACACATCTTCTCTGGCAGGACCTGTTTTCCTGGGAACAATTCAGATGCATTTTCATCACTCACAGGTGACAGCAGAGCCCAGCTCTGGCAGAGCCCTTCAGAGTCTTTCCAACCCACCTGCTGTTTGGATGAGGATGGCCAGAAGCCCCAGGACTGGTCCAGAGCTGGTGGGGCTTGATCCTTGTGTGGCCCCTTTGCTCTTGGGGCAGGCAGGAGCATGCCATGGCTCTGGGGAGCCAGCTGGGGCATGCCAGCACAGCTTGCATCCTGGTTGCGACACAGCTACCGGTCTTTTCATTGCCGGCCTCGGGGTGAGCAAAAGGAGAGCCTTCCTCCTGCTCGCCAGCTGAGGAAGAGCATCAGGTGACAGGAGGGAGCTGCTGTAGCATGCAGGGCAATGGCATCTCACCCAACCAGGTGCTGGTGGCAAGGTGGGAGTGAGCCCCCCATCCACAGGAACGTCTCCAGCATGACACGGTGCTCAGGCATCCATGGGCAGGGGAACTGGAGGCGTGTGAACATTTCGGAAAAGGGAGGAGAGGTGTTGGCTGTTGCATCAGCTGGGCTTTCTTAAGCATCCTTCCTGCTGCTGGCTAGGTTGTGGTGCAAGCATGGAGGTGGAAAGCACCAGCTCATTTCTCAGCATGGATAAGCCAAGTGGTTTCTCTTACTTAAAGCCAAATTTTCTTCCAAAGCACCTGCAGGGCAGAGGCAAAACTGTAACTTCACCGTGTTTGGCTGGATTTCAAGGCATCCCACCTGCCCCAAGCTTTTGGGATGTCTGGCTGAAGAACAGAGTGTGCAACACCAAAAATAGCAGTGGGAATCCTCGCAGAGGGAGGTGTGGTGGTCCGTGGCATCAGCTCGTGTTGGTGCTCTGCCTGCAGTAAAACTGAGGCAAGTAGGATTCCAGCCTGGAAATGCTGGCCAGAAATATCCCCTGTCCTTCCCTGCCCTCTGCCTCACATGAAGGACTGATACACAGCTGAGTAGCACAACTCCTATACCAGCAGAATGAGGCTTGAAATCCAGATAGCCCAGGAAATGGAGTGGGAGCACAGCTGGCAAGGAGTGCCTTCTGTTGGCAAACAGTGCCTGAGCCCTGCCTCGGTGTCACGGCACTGAGTAAGGTCCTGACCACCTCAGAAGGGTGACACTGGTTCTTCTGCTTCCTGTCCCCTCCTGCAGCTTCTGGGGTGGATATTCCCATTGATATGGTGGCATTGCATCCCTCTCAGAGCAGTGAGGAGAGTATCCATTGAGGAGCTGGGAGCAAACCCTTCCCCTCTGGAAGTGGCACAGCTGGAAGTCCTGTTGGGCATGGCTGTGCTGTGTCTGCCGGGCCACGCCGTACCCTGCTCCAGGTTAATGGGTAACTTAAGGTGACAAAGCAGGAGAAAAGGCATGTTTGGCACGTCCTGCACGGGGAGCTGGCACTGCTGCCAGGGGGCACGGCTGGCTTGGGGTTTGCATGGGCACGCTGCAACCTCACCAAGCCCCCCGCCAGCAGCACGGCTGGCGCCAGAGCTGGCATGGCCACGGGAGGGAGGCTGGTACTGGCAGCCAGCAATGTGTTTGCTTCCAAGCATCAGACAAGTCAGGTTTCTCCTGTTTCTCAGCCAGCCCTGGCAGTGGGACCACAGATGGGTCTTCATCCTGCTGTCATTGCACCAGTGTTTCACCTGTGCCTCGGTGTCCCCTTGTGAGCCAAAACAACTCCCACTCCCAGTATTCCATAGCCCATTGCAAAGGCATCTGGCCCAGTGTCACCCTGTGAAGGGCACTTTGCCTTTTTCCCTGGGATGAACTCCATCCCCCTGTGATTTGAGCTGTGACCAGATCCCGGGTGGTGGCACCAATTGCACCGCACTCCCCAGCTCTGGCAGGCCAGTTTCCTTGGGGACCAAAACACCAAGCTGGGCTTTTGCTGGAGAGCAGTGGGGTGGGAGGAGGGAGCACTAACCTGGCAATGCCCTTTGCTGGCAGTGGGAAGGTGAGCTCTGCCTGTTTGAAGGGGGACATGCTGGCCCAGGGGTTTCTATGTTGCCACCCTTAAGCACCAGTGCCATCCTGGCAGGGTGTTCCAAACACTGGGCTTGGAAGCAGGTTTCCAAAAAGCCCAAGCATGCGATGCCTGGAGCATGGTCCAAAGGGCAGCACAGCTTGCTGGTGGCTGCTTCCCTTAGGAACCTGCTCTGCAGGAACTGACTGATTCATCAGATTTTTCCCCATATTTATTTAGCAGGCAGGCATGAGTGCTCTCTGCCTGTGCCCCTGGGTGCCATCACTGTCCCCAGCTGCATCCTCTACTGATGCTTCATCACAGGGGTTTTCGCCTCTTTTCAGAGCTTCTCTGAGCTAGTGGATGAGAAGGCAGTGGATGCTGCAGCCCAACCTCCAGAGCAGACAGATCTCTGCTACAAAACAGTGGATGTGGAGAAGGTAAGAGCCCTGGGGTTTCTCTGACACACTGCCAAAGTGCTCCCAGGCAACACCAGGTCTCCTCTTCCCTGCATGAGCGCTGACTTTCTGCTGACCTCTGGGATGGGAGGGATGGCAGGAGGGGAACCGAGTTGAGCCACCTGCCTCTGCCCTTTCTCCTGGTGCAGGTGACGTTGCTCATGCTTTATTGCACAGGTGTGGCTGCACTGGGAGGCTCCCATTGCAGCAAGATGAGAGAGATGGCTTTCTCTGACAGTGGCTGAGCCCTTCCAGTGGGTTGTGTTGCCAAACCACACCTTGCTTGCTTTACTTTTTTTTCTTTGCTTTATTTTTTTTCCCTTCCTTTATTTATTTTATTTTTTCCCTTGCTTAAGCACCGGTAATAAGCACTAAGGTATTCCCCAGGCTGGGCAGGGTGATCCCCATGTCCACAGGGTGCTCCCTGCCCTGCCAGCTCCTCTCCAAGCATGCCACAGCAGTGAGGATTTGTCCCCCAGGTAACTTTGGGTGTCCCTTCCCTCCGCAACACCATCTGGCCACCATGCCTTGCATGGTCCCAGTTTTTTTTAGCAGAACCTCTTTCATCCCCCATATTAATATTTTATCACTGATCACCTTTAAGAGCAAAAGTGCCATCTCAAAGAGACCTTTTTGCTCTAACTTCTCCTCTACCTCCCCAATGACAAGTGCCTCCATCCGTGCCCTGTGCACCAGCTGGGCACCTTCCTGGGCAATCGTGTCCATCCCTTCCTGCAGCAGAGCCCCCAAAATGCTCACAGCTGCCTCTCTCCTTCCCCTGAGATGCCCCGAGCTGAGCCACCCCCACCAGTGGCAGCACAGATTGCTGTGCCAGTGCCCTGCGGTGCAGGCGGCCGAAGGAGAGCTGCCAGATCAGGGCTCAGCCCTGGGGCAGGGGTGTGACCAAGACTCCTCCTTATCTGGCCAGGCCAGCAGAAGATGCATCCAGGGATGCTGAGCAGTGGCAGAGGCGGTGCTGCCTGTTGCATCTCCCTGTTTTCATGCTGTGCCACAATGCAGGCCCACACCGGTCCCTTTTTGCTCTTGCAGTCACCTGAGTGCAGCCATGCACAGCAGCAGCACTGCAGTCTGTATTCCCATCCTGTATCCCTGCTCCCTATTCCTTTCCACTTTGCTCCTCACTGCCGGAGTGCCCAAACAGCTTCAGCCACACCGTGTGTCCCCTCCACAAGGAGAAAAGTCCTTGGCAACGCCCTGAAGAAGGGATCCACATGCTACCAGACGTGTTCTACTGGGGGGTATCGCTGCTCGCTATCTAATCTTGGCAGCTCAAGAGGCAAAGAGCCGCAGTTATCAGGGCCTGATGCTGAGCCAGGGCTGGGTTACAGCCACCTTCACCTTGAACCACCAGCAGGTACCTGGTGGCACGGGCGTGAGCTAAGCCCTGCATGCGCAGGTAGATGGGGCTCATGTGTGTCTGGCTCCTCATCTGACCCGTGCTGGTGCTTGTGGGGAGCTCAGGGCACCTTGGAATGAGAAGCAACTGCTTGTGAGGCATGGAAGGAGGTTTGCAGCCCAAAATCTTGCAGCTGAGGCTCTGCTTTGTGCCAGATACTGAGACAGCATGTGGGTCCCTCTGTGGGTGCCAGTAATCACTGTCTGCTCCCCCAGGACCTGGTAGACTGGCAGAAGCCCTTGCTGTGGCAGGTGGGCTACCTAGGGGAGAAGTACGACGAGTGGGTGCACCAGCCCGTGGATCGGCCCATCCGCCTCTTCCACTCGGATGTCCTTGAGTTCCTCTCCAAGACAGCATGGTGAGCTTCTGGAGTCTGCACTGTGCCCCAGCTGGTGCCTCCACAGGCTGGGGGGAATGACTCGCCAGCCAGTGGGATGCTCCCTCTGACACCTCCCTCGACCCCATAGGTACGTGGTGTTCATGGTATGGACACCTGTGGTGCTCTATCTCAGCTGGGTCAGCTACACCTCCCTCGCTCAAGGCAACACCAGGCTCTTCTCCTCCTTCACAACAGGTATGAGCAGTAGCAAAGCCTTTGAGCTTCACTTACTGTCCCCACTCTGGGTCCAGGGGCAGGACAGCCCCTGTTGGGGGGAGACCTCTAGATCCCTTCCTCATCCCCCCCTTCCGTGCATGCTCACCACAAGCTGCATGCAAAAGCAGTGGGTGAGCACCTGTGCCTGCAGCACGGACATGTCCCCTGCATGAAACCACTGGAACTCACCCACCTCCATCCCCTCCTCTTGCCCACAAGGTTTGGTTTCCCAGGGGCATCAATAGAGGCACAGAGCCTGCTGACCCGGGCTGCAGCCCACTCCCTCTTGCCTCCCTTCCCACCATCCCCAAAACTGAGCCCGCTGGCGCTGGGGTTCGTGCCACCCCCCCGACGCCCACCCGGTGCCGCGGCTGAATTGCCGGCGTGGCGGGCGAACAAACCCTGCTCTCAGCGCCGCCGGCATCGCACAGTGCGGGGCTTGTTTGCCCGAAGCGCTTGCCCTTGAATCTCCCACTGTCTGCTCCCTCGGGAATAACAAGCGTGGCCAGGGCAGGCTGTCTTCTTTGTTGTCTTTTTTTTTTTTTTTTGCTGGGTTCCATTTTTTTAGGTTTTTTTTGCAAGGTGCCACCCGGTGCCAGCTGTGCCTGCTGGGGGGGATTGCCTGCTGCATTGGCATCCCCCCTTGCTCCTTGGCTTTTGGCACCTTGCTACCAAGGTTTTGGGGGTTTTTTTCCTAAAAATAAGCAGGTTTTGTTGAGATCTGAATTTTGCTAGAGAGGACGCAGGGCTGGCAGCCAGCCCCAAAAGGAGGTGGCTGAAAAATGCCCTGCGGGGGAAAGTACCCAACAAACCTATTCTTTTTCCCCTTAAAAAAAGGGAAACCCCAACAACACTGTTTTTCTGTCACAAGTGCTGCCTGTGCAGATAAGGTCCCTCCTGCCTTGTTCTGGTGGGCAAAGCAGCTCTATAAGGTTGGAGTGGTCCCTGGAGTGTGTGTCCAAGCCTTGGTTGGCATCTGGGATGCAGAAGACTCCCCTCACCAGCTCCTTGCAGCAGTGAGAAGCTGACAATTTCTGTAAATCAGTGGGAATCAGAGGAAAATGTGGTTTTGAAGCAGTGATTGGACAGGTAGCTCCCTGCAGAAGCTCAGGGCAGGAGGTGGATGAGAGGTGGGAGGGAGCTGAGCATGGATAAGAGCACCCACACGTCGCCTGCCCTGCTGACCGCTGCATGTCTTGTTGTGTAGAGTACTCCATCCCTGTCCACAAATACTACTTCCCCTTCATCTTCCTCCTGGGGATGATCCTGTGGTCCCTGCTAGAGTACCTCATCCATCGCTTTGTCTTCCACATGAAGCCACCCGCTAGTAACTACTATCTCATCACCTTGCATTTCTTGCTGCATGGGCAGCATCACAAGGTGAGTTGTGGCTCCCGCCTCCACTGGCGCCCGCTGGGCTGTGGGAATGGTGGCCTTTGCACTGGTGGAGCCTGTTTCTGCATGGCCTTTGCCCAGGCAGAGCCTGTTTGTGCCTGTTCACTGTGACTGGTGGCATCCCAGTGAGGCCCTTACCCAATACCAGTGAGGGCTGAAAGACAGGCTTGGAGGAGCTGGAGTTAAATCTGCAAGCTCCTGTTGGGCAAGGGGGAAGACCAAAGAAAGCCATGGCTCCCTCTAGCTTTGCTGGAGGAAATGTCCCTGTGGAGCTTGGGACACCTGCCAGTTAAAGCCACCACCTGCCTGGCCATCCTGGTATGCATGGTGGGCTGCTCTTGCCACTGGGTAGATCTTTGGGGAGGGCTTTTGATATTGGCTTCTTCCAAATGGGCTTCCCCAACGCTTGGCAGGGATATCCTGGGGGCGGTGGGGTGAGCCAGGAGCTGCCTGTCCCACCGTCCCTCTCCCCTTCCAGTCTCCCTTTGACAGCTCCCGCCTGGTCTTCCCTCCCGTGCCAGCCTCGCTGGTGATCGGCTTCTTCTATGGTGTCCTGCGAGTCCTGCTGCCCGAGGTGCTGGGGCTCTCGGTGTTCGTCGGGGGGCTCTGTGGCTACGTCATCTACGACATGATGCACTATTACCTCCACTATGGCTCACCCAAAAAAGGCACCTACCTGTATGGCCTGAAGGCTTATCACGTCAAGCACCACTTTGAACACCAAAAATCAGGTAGTGCCGCGTCCCCCTTGTGTGCTGGCAAGGGCAAGGGTTGTCAAAGCCCAGTCTACCTGCATGTATGCAAAATAATAATACAAAATAATGCTACAAAATATTTTTTTGGGATTTGGGATTGGGAAAGTCAAGCATTTTGCTGCTGGGGAAGTGGCATGTGAGGCGCTGCAGAGCATGGGGCACATCTCGCCTGCCCCAGGTTGAGGATGGGGAGCCAGAGTGGCACAGGGTGAAGGCAGCAGCCTGTCTCACCAGTGTGTATTAATGCCGCCTGAGGATGCCAGGGTGAGGCCAAGCCCCCGTGGCCCTGGGATGTGGGTGCCTGTCCCTGCCTGGGGCAGCATCTCTTCCTGCTGGGAGGCATTGACAGCTGCCGGGTTAGGCCCTGGGCTTCCCCACATCCGCCCCACACCTTCCCCAGCCTGGCACTTGCTCAACCTGCCCTTTGCCCGGTTTCCTAGGAGAAAACGCCCCATCCAGATAAGTTATCATCCCTGGGCCTGGTGGCATGGCCCAGCCAGCTCCTGCTCCCTCTGCTCTTCCTCCTTGCCCTCAGCTTGTCTTCCTCCTCAAAACACAGACACTCCTCCACCACCAGTTAACACAGAGCTCTTGCGACACCCTGGTGATGGTGGCACCATGGGCTGAGCACTCTTTCCGCTACCCACAGGCTTTGGCATCAGCACACGCTTCTGGGATTACCCCTTCCGGACACTCATCCCCGAGGAGACCTTCAAGAAAGAGGACTGACCCCCCAGCACGGTGCCCAGCTGCCGGCTCTGTCCCCCCTGGGCTGGGGCCGGCTTCCTTCCCCAGCCCTCAGCAAGACCAGCTGGTCCCTGCCCCTTCCTGGGGACTGTGCCACTGCGGTGGCTCCACACTGCAGCATCCTCGTGGAGTGCTGTGGTCCAGTTGTGCCACTGCCAAGGGGCTGGGGGCTGAGGATGTGAAGAGGAGGAGGTTCTGGGGTTCCTTGGAGACCTCCTGCCCCTACCTTGCTGCCCTCCTGCTCCAGGTCATGGATGCACAGGCAGATCTGCTGCCTGAGAGATGAAGTGCCTGGTGCTGCCTTCCATCCTCTGCCCTGGCACCTCAGAGCCCCCTAAAGCCCCTGGCCCTCCCAGGGTGCCCTCCCTCCAGGGCTGCAGTTAACCCTATTACCTAACTCGTGCCGAGGGGATTTCGTATCCTGGGTCCTTCCCCCGGTCCAATCTCAGCACAGGGTTTTCTTGGCCTGCAGCCCTTTTGGGGGGTCCTGCAGGTCTGGATTGTGCCTTTTTCTAACCAGTGCACCTGTATGTCTCTGCCAGATTTATCAAGTTCATGGTTTTTGTAGACATTGGCTATTTGAAACTCAAACTCCAATGAACAGAATTACTATGAGATGCCTTTTTTTGCTGATCCTGTGATTTTATTTTTTATTGGGTTTTTTCCCCTAATGTTTACTGCAGATATTTAAAGGTTTGGAATAAATTTATATGTAAAACTTAGACACTACAATTGTAAATAAACTGTATATTTTGAAAAAAATAAAACCTTCTAAAAAGAGTCTGACAAATGTATCCCCCAGAGCTACTCCCATGTTCTCCTGCCCTTGGTGCATCCCTTTCCAGGTGTTGGTGGCCCTCTGTGACACTCTTCTTGTCTCTCTTCATCAATGGCAGTGAGGGAGAAGCTTTGCAAGGGACATCAGCAGAAAACTTGTGTGAACCCGGACTCAAGTCACTCACTTCCCTGAAATGGAGCAACAGAGCTTCCCAAAATCAGCCTGACCAGCAGAGATCAAGTGTTATTCCCAGCACTGGTGCCTACAGCCCACTTCCTCTGGTGTTGGGAGGTTGCTGATGCTGCAGGGGTGGGGAGGGGAGCAGAAGGTCCCAAAGGATCCTCGTGTGGGATGGGTGTGCTCCAGAGGGTCTCATTGCAGGTGCAGGAAGCTTAGCAGGGCACAGAACCATTGTTGTGGGTGTTACAGTGCCCTGGGCAAGCCTTCTCACAGCTGACAGCACAGCAGAAGGGGCTGGGGTGCTCAAAATAGCAGCAAGCATCGATACTGACGGCACAGCCTCCCCACCCCTTCTTCCAAATGTGCTTCCCATGAGCAATTCCTTCTTTCACCAGGAAAACCCAGTAGAGGGGCATACAGCCCTTGGGGATAACCCAAGCAGCTTTCCTGGAACAGAGGGCTGTCATGGTGTGGGAAGCTGCAATGGGTTGCACAATGCTCCTTCCGCTGGGGTGGAAGCAGCAGTCGGGGAAGCACCATATAAACTCGTGCTCATCCTGCTGTGCCTCTTCAGTCCGTGGAGGCAGCCAAGGCAGAGGTCAGAGGAGCAGTACCAGGTAATAGCTGGTTTCTTCCTCAGGGACTGGGCTGGAAAGACGCTGAAGAGGACGGGAGGGTGGCTGCTGCTGGTTTCTGGTGCGTTTCCATCTTATTTTCAGCCAGTAGAGTCCGGCACCCCTCTCTTAGCACTGGCTGCATAGTGGTGTGGGTGGCTGTGGCTCATTTGCCTGGAACAGGGGTGGGTTTCTGTCCCTTCTGCCTGGATGTGGGCTGGGGAGTAGGAACGGTGCCTGTGGGGATACTGAGTGCATAGAAGAGTTTGATTTCCTAATCCTAAGTGGGAAATACAGGTCTATGGGGAAAAAATTTGGAGAAGCTGGGAATGCTGGGGCTGTGAAGATATGCAAGCTTTTATTAGGAGGGTGACAACAGAGAGAGATATTGGGTAGAAATGAACATGGATCTTTATGGTCAGAGATGTAGGCTCTGGGGGGAGGATCTCAGGGTGATGTGAGGCCAAAACTGGGGAGCGCTGCCCAGGAGATGCTCCTTGGGTCACTGCTGCCCTCACTGTTCTGGGTATAAGGTGGGATGGCTTATACTAATGTGCAAAAGTCAAGCTAAAACACCTCTTGCTAGTGCAGAGTGAGATGTGCCACTACTGCTGTTACCGGTGTCTCTATGTGCCTGCCCTGGTCTGTATGGGCAGCAGTGGTGCCAGGCAAAGCAGAGGAAGCAAAGCACCTGGTGGAGATGAAAGGGGCTATGGGAGGCCTGGAGGATGGTGTGCTTTATCAGAGCTGTTCCTTAGGGTGGAAGGTGTAGAAGAGCTGTATCGAGTTTATCTCCAAGCAGCACCTGAGGCTCACCTTCACCAAACACTCCCAGCCCACATACCCAGTGGACAAGCTCTTTGCTGCCAGCATGGACATCGTGGAGAGGGTTTTCTCCATAGCCCAGGCTATCCACACCCAATTCGAGCAGGTGAAGTGCTGTAAGCACCAGTGCCAGCGCCTTGTGGAGCGTATCCAGATCCTGCTGGAGCCCGTGAGGATCCTCAGGGCTCAGCCACGACAGCACATCTCCCACCATGAAGAGGAACTGCTGAAGAAACTGCTCCGGGTACTGGGGGAAGCTGAGAAACTGGTGATGAAATACAGCCAGACCAGCTGGATCCAGAGGTTCCTGCAAGCCCGCAGCACTGGTGAGGAGTTCGTCTGGGTGAATGAGAGCCTGGAGGACATTGCCCAGGGGCTCTCACTCCTGCTGCAGGCGGAGCAGAAGCAGGCTTTCCTGGAAACTTTCCAGGCAAAGACATGTCGCAGGCAGGATGCCGAGGACCTGAACGATGACAGGGCTTTCTTGGACCAGGTGATTGCAAGTAAGTGTGCATTTAGCAAACACCCTTTCTCTGAGACCAGTGGTTGGCACATCCCCCCAGCTGCTGCCCAGCTTTGGCTCGATGACTATGGCCATGGAGAGCCAAAGGGATTTAAATCATGAGAAAAACTAACCAGTTCTGCCTGTTTATCCAGTGGCCCAACGTATGCATGTTTCCCCACGTACTGAGGAACCTGAAGATGTGGCTGGGGAGATCTACATTGACAGGGAGTGTATGGTGAGCAAGGTAGACAAGATGCAAAGTGAGCTGAACAAAATCGTGCATGAGATGGAGCGTAAGTTGTCTCCCACTACTTGCACCCTTTGCACTGTGTCCTTTGCCCTAAGCCCTGCCTAACATGTCCCTCGTTCCCTCCTGGCACATGGCGGGAGCAGGCTTGAAGAAGGTCAATGTTGGTAAAAGAGAAGACATCACTGAGATCAGGCAGGACCAGCTCACCATCTACAAGCACCTGCAGGACACTGAGAGCTATGACCTCTATCAGGGCGAGTACCTCAAGTACCCTGTTGCCATCAAAACCTTCAAGAAGCCACTGACCACTGATCCAGCGTGAGTTGTCCTGGGTAGCAGCAAGTGTGCCACCTAGGAGGGTGGAATAGCACTATATCATGCCTTGTTCCAGGGATCTCACCATGCTGTCCTTTTCCACAGGAAAGTGAGAGACATTTTTGAGAAGGAGATTCAGACCCTGAAGAAGTTTGAGTCTCCAAACATCCTGCGCATGTACGGGATCTGCATTGAGGAGAATGGTAGGGGTGTCACAATTACATCACACTTCTCCTCCCCTGCCAGTTCCCAGTCTTAGCTGGTGGCAGACAGTTTGCTGTGGTTCCCTCCCAAGAGCTGGCTCGAGGCAGGATACTTGTGCCTTGCAGATGGGAGCCCCTGCTTCTCCATCGTCATGGAGTACTGTAAGCATGGGACACTGCGGGACGTGCTCAACAACCAACAGCATCTTTCCTGGGACATCCGCATTCGGATGGCCCTGGGAGCCGCCAGAGGCCTTTACAGGTGAGCTGCTGTATAAATCAGTGAGTAAGTCCACCTGATGATCCACAAGCTGTGCTCAGCTTCCTGGTATCTCACAGTAAGCAGTGGTATCCTAGCAGATGCCCTTTCCCAGTGACATCACTTAGGGACACTGGGCTGGGAGGCTGATGAAGAGGTAGGCAATGAATTTGGATGGAGTAGTGCCCATCTATTCTGGTCACTGTCCCCAACATCTGGCTTCAAGCCTGCAAAGGCCCGAAAGGGGGAAACCCCCTTTCCCACATCCATAGGGCAGATTTGAAAGGATCCTATGGTATGGCCAGTTCTCCTTACAGGTCCTGCTCATCCACCAGACCCGTTGTTTTGCCCACAGTGGCTCTTTCAGCACAAGCTGGGAAGGTTGCCTTGGCAGGGCTGGTCCACCAAGAAAGGCAGAGAGCTGAAGCCTCTCTGGGTGCATGCCAGTCATTCCCTTCATCCCAGGAGGGAGCACAAGGTGGGGATAGGTCCATCATCATCATGTGTCACCCTTGGTTCTGTTCATCTGCAGGCTGCACCAGACAGAGGAGAAATCCCGACTCCATGGCTGCATCTGCAGTAGCAAATTCCTGGTGGCTGGGGATTACTGTGTGAAGGTACGCAACACATTTGTGGGAGGTTTTGTGGATCTCCCCCTCCACCAGCACCGAAGGGAATTATGATGTACCAGAACAAAACCTGGGGAAGGGCCAACTCCCCTGTCACCTTAAGCACATAAATCTCCTTATCTCAGTCTTATCATCAGCAAAGTGAGTGTTCCTGAGCCATCCACAAATGGCTGCCTGCCAGCCTTTGCTGCCCGTCAGCCTCTGCTGCTCAGGGCATCTTGCTCTGTTTTCTCCATCTCGGGGCAGTCCCCAGCTGTGCCTCAGGTGTCTACCACTTCTGCCATTCTCTCTCATTCTCTCAGCTGTCAGGATTTGAGCTGTGTGAAACAGAGTCATCCATCAAGAGGAAAGCCAAGAAGAGCTGGAAACAAGTCTTTATGTTGGCTTACATTGCTCCTGAGAACATGAAAGACATCAACTACCCCTACAAGAAGCCCTGTGAAATATACAGGTGTGTCTGTCCCTCCCAGGAGAGATGCTCAGGAGCAGGCAGGTGTCTGGCAGAGTAGCTGTTCAGCTATGCAAGGAGGCCAGGTTTAATTGGACATATAAGCGAGTGTTTCCTGTTGGCATAGCTCAACAGTCTGACTATTAGAAGGGAGAAATACATAGCAGAATGAATGCTGAGACTCTTGCTTGTCTCCTTCCAGCTTTGGGATCGTGCTGGCAGAGATTGCAACCTCCAAAATCCCATTTGAAGGTGAGACACAAGTACTGGGTTCCCTGCATAAAAGCCACACAGCACAGCACGCTTCCTGCCTGGCACTGGATGTTCCCTGCTCCTTCCCTGAGCATCCCACGGTGTACAAGTCCAAGTGGCAGTGCCTGGCTCTGCACCATAACTTCATAACCTCCCCTGGAACTCCAATATATTAAAGTAAAGCTTATAGTAAAGCAACAGGCTTAAACCACAAACATGCAAATAATTTTTGTTTCTATTTGATGTTCCTGTGCATTTAGGCATAAACGCACTTCCTTGCTTCACTGGAGCCCAACAGTATCATGCCAGATATGGTGGGCTTCATTGCAGGTGGAGTTTATGTCACTTCCCTGCTGGCTTCTCCACCTCATAGGCTGAAGGAAGGCTCTTGGCATGGCTTTGCACTGGATTCCCTCCCCAGCACCCTCCTGTGGCAGCAGAGCTCAGTCCTGACACTCCTTTTTGCACACACGTTGTTTAGGCTGCACTCCTGAGGAGATCGTGGAGAAAATCTGCAACCACCATTGCTGGAACCCTCTTGGGGAAGATTGCCCTGAAGTCCTGAGGAAAGTCATTGAACAGTGCCTAGCCTTCGACCCTTCCCAACGTCCTTCTGCTGAGGGTAAGTGTCTTGGACATCTGCTCCACAGACCCTTGTATCCCTCAATCAGCTACTTCAGCAGCCAAATTCCCCCATATTTCCCATATGAATTTGTCTGGCTTTGAGTTTTGAGATCCACCCTTGACCTCCCTTCTTATGCTAACAAGTCCCCCACTACCAGACCTCATATCATTAGTGTTTACCCGTGCCATGACAACAATCACCTGGCTGTTCATTTGGTATCAAATAAGAGTAGCTTTTTCTCTCAGACAAGCACTGAACTGGGAGCAGGGGTGTCTGGGTTACTCCCTGCTCAGGTCCCGCAGATCCCATAAACTGGAGGAGCAGCCACAAAACTGTGCAGGAACATTTCCTGCCTTGGGCTTTGAGCAGTAAATTGCAATTTTGGGAATTGCTCCACAACAGGGAAGATTTCAGTGGCTCTGAAGTTGGTCTGGGTCTGATCAGATGAATATCTGGTCTCCATCAGAGGATTTAACAGAAACATGAGGAAAAGACACAGGAACCTTTCTGTGCTTGAAGTCACAGAGGTCATACCCTTCCCTCAGTTTATCTCTCCAAGGGGAGAAAGCTTCCTTCAATATCATCCACTCCATCCAAGACATTGGCAAAGCCACACTGAAGACACAGCATGTCTTTAGAACTCCAATATAACCCTATTCCAACACCCAGACATGACTGTGTGGTGGGGAGCTGGAAGGACAGCATCTTGCAGCTGTTCCCAAGGAGTTTTCCACATACAGAGCTGCTTCTATTTGGACTGTACTCCCCTGTCTGCCCAGGCCTGTCCCCTGGGAGTGGCAGCCCCAGGAGCGCGTGGCTGTCCTGGCTGTTATCAGCAAGAGAACACTGCCCTGAAAAGAACCCCAACAGCCCACAACAAATACTCTGGTTTGATTAATGCCCTCCTTGTGCTTTGCAGAGATTGTGGACTTGCTGGCTGACCTGGAGAAAAGCAGAAGCCAAGGGAGTTAGCCACGGGAAGCAGGGCTGGGTGAGCGAGGGCAGTGCGCCCACGGGTGCTGCTCCCCTCGAGAGGCTGATGGATCAATACACGTGTCTGTGGCTGTGAGCGAGACCTTCCCCTGGCCAGGGGGCTGCGCCTGGGGCTATCCTGGAAGCACAGGGGGGTGAGGGTGCCCTGCCAAGGCTCTGCCCCAAAGGGACTCGAGGGGAGGCCGGCAGGAGGCCTGGGGGGACCGGAGGGATGGGACACAGATGTCTCTTACAAGGCAAGGCTGAGGGAGCTGGGCCTGTTCAGCCGCAAAACAACTGAGAGGGAACCTCATGAGTGTCTGTAAGTACGTAAAGTGGAGGTGCCGAGAGGACTGAGCAACAGGACAAGAGGCGAGGGGCAGAAACTGCTGCACAGGCAGTTCCAGCTGAGCACGTGGAAGGACTTCACTGTGCGGAGGCTGCCCAGACTCCCCCACTGGACACGTTCCTGAGGCACCTGACTGCAATCCTGTGCCATGTGCTGTGTGATCACCCTGCCCGAGCAGGGAGTTTGGAGCAGGGGGCCCGCAGTGACCCCTCCCATTGTGACTGATGCTGTGGTCCCCTCAGCCCGTGAGGCGGTGTGACCCCCGAGCTTCCCCCTGGCTCCCCTCGGCCTTTCCCTCGGGCCGCCCCGCGGCCTCCCCCGACTCCCTTCGTGGTCCCCCCGGCTCCGCTCCGTTCCCCCCGCTCCTCTCCGTTCCCCCGGGCCTGTCCCGAAGTGCCCCCGACTCTTTTCGGGCCCCTCCCGGTTCCCCTCAGGGTCCCCCCGGGCCTGCTCACGCCCCGCCCCGTTGCCGTAGCAACGCCCCGCCCACCTCCCCTCCTTTGCTTTTCTTTTTTTTTGAATGAACTCACGTTCCCGCTCTTTTCGCCCCGCGGCGGCTCCGCCAATGAAAACTCACGCCGCGGCTCTTGCCCCGCCCCTTACGGCTATCGACGACCTCAGTGCCCAATCAGCCGGGCCATCCCTGAGGCGCCCTGACCAATCAGAGCAGGCCCTTCCTCCACGCCGGTCACCCCCGACACCCACCGTCCCGTCAAAGAGACGGACNACACTGCCCTGAAAAGAACCCCAACAGCCCACAACAAATACTCTGGTTTGATTAATGCCCTCCTTGTGCTTTGCAGAGATTGTGGACTTGCTGGCTGACCTGGAGAAAAGCAGAAGCCAAGGGAGTTAGCCACGGGAAGCAGGGCTGGGTGAGCGAGGGCAGTGCGCCCACGGGTGCTGCTCCCCTCGAGAGGCTGATGGATCAATACACGTGTCTGTGGCTGTGAGCGAGACCTTCCCCTGGCCAGGGGGCTGCGCCTGGGGCTATCCTGGAAGCACAGGGGGGTGAGGGTGCCCTGCCAAGGCTCTGCCCCAAAGGGACTCGAGGGGAGGCCGGCAGGAGGCCTGGGGGGACCGGAGGGATGGGACACAGATGTCTCTTACAAGGCAAGGCTGAGGGAGCTGGGCCTGTTCAGCCGCAAAACAACTGAGAGGGAACCTCATGAGTGTCTGTAAGTACGTAAAGTGGAGGTGCCGAGAGGACTGAGCAACAGGACAAGAGGCGAGGGGCAGAAACTGCTGCACAGGCAGTTCCAGCTGAGCACGTGGAAGGACTTCACTGTGCGGAGGCTGCCCAGACTCCCCCACTGGACACGTTCCTGAGGCACCTGACTGCAATCCTGTGCCATGTGCTGTGTGATCACCCTGCCCGAGCAGGGAGTTTGGAGCGGGGGGCCCGCAGTGACCCCTCCCATTGTGACTGATGCTGTGGTCCCCTCAGCCCGTGAGGCGGTGTGACCCCCGAGCTTCCCCCTGGCTCCCCTCGGCCTTTCCCTCGGGCCGCCCCGCGGCCTCCCCCGACTCCCTTCGTGGTCCCCCCGGCTCCGCTCCGTCCCCCCCGCTCCTCTCCGTTCCCCCGGGCCTGTCCCGAAGTGCCCCCGACTCTTTTCGGGCCCCTCCCGGTTCCCCTCAGGGTCCCCCCGGGCCTGCTCACGCCCCGCCCCGTTGCCGTAGCAACGCCCCGCCCACCTCCCCTCCTTTGCTTTTCTTTTTTTTTGAATGAACTCACGTTCCCGCTCNGGTACGGCTCCTTCCCCCCAAACCGGGGCTCCCACCACGGCTCGTCCCCCCCAAACCGGGGCTCCCACCGTGGCTCCTTCCCCCCAAACCGTGGCTCCCGCCGTGGCTGCTTCCCCCTAAACCGGGGCTCCCGCCGTGGCTCGTCCCCCCAGACCGGGGCTCCCACCACGGCTCTTTCCCCCCGGCCCGGGGCTCCCACCATGTCTCGTCCCCCCCAGGCCGCCTGCGGCTGCCGGAGGGAGCACATCCCGCCTATCCCGCATATCCCTTGCCCTTCGTGTGAGTGTTCGTGTCTGAACCACGCGAGCCCTGTGGCAATGCTGCGGCAAACCCCGCCTTGGGGAGGCCGCGCAGAATTGGGGCGGTGTTTGGGGCGGGCCAGGTGGGTTACCTGTGTGAGGGCAGTGCGGGAGGGGGAACTGCTGCCTCAGCCCTCGGGTGCGAGACCCTTCCCAGGCTCTGGAACCGCTCGGAGGTGTCACTTCTGGGCCCAGGTTTGTGGAGACCGTCCCCTCGGGAAAATTACAGGATTTAACAGTGAAAGTGCCGGTGTTAATGTTATTTTAAGTGTCACAGGTTGGCATGGCAGCCCGGGGAGGTTGGGGATGCCCCAGCCCTGGAAGTGTTCCAGGCCAGGCTGGATAAGGCCTTGCACAGCCTGGCCCAGTGGAAGGTATCCCTGCCCATGGCAGGGAGTGGTTGGCACTTTAAGATCCCTTCCAATGCCTTAGCATTCTGTGTATGGTGAAAATCAAGGGGGGGTTCATGTTTATGGGTGTCAATTCTACCACAAACACAGGCAAAGTCTTAGAGAAGCAGTACCTGACTGTAGAATATTATATCTTGGCCATGCAGCTGTTCTGGTGGGAGGTGGCATTTTTTGGCCTAACTTAGGCTGAATTCATAATCAGGACAAGAATTATGTAATGACTCATAAGTTAGAATTTCTTAAAAGGTCTATAAAAATATTTGAGCATTAGTACAACCCCCTCTAGTAATTCCTGTGTAAATTTTCTAGCTATTTTTTGTACTGAAAGCAGCCTTTGCTCTGTTTGCACAGTGCCTAGCCAGCTAAGTTTTGGTGTTTGCTTTGGGCTCATAAATAATGCTAAAGGTCTGCAATTCCCATAGCCTTTCAGGTTTATGATCATTTAACTACTTTTGGAGAATGTGATTTACCTTTGGTAGCTTCCAGAATTTAATCCACACATCTCTTCCAATAAAGGACTTCTGTGGGCTTTTGGTGCATCTGCTTATTCAGTTAATGAAATGATCTTGAGCTTTTTTGTGTTTTAAGACTTCCTTCCCCTTAAGGGTGGGTTATCACAGACTGCCCATAGAACAGTGTAACTGAAGGGCTCTAATTTGGTGGCTGACAGCAGTGTAAGAATTAATATTGTACAGACTGCTATCTCCTCTGTTTTTCTTCAAAACCTAAGGTAGTACTCCTGTTTAGGAGGTAACCTAAAATCGTTGTCCCAAAGATGTTGGCAGGGCAACCATCCTTAATAACACAGGTGCAGTTCTACTGCAGATTTCACATTTATGCTGTAGGTAACTTGGTACCCATAATGTCTCAGTTGTGTGTTCTGTTGTGATGGCCTTTCTGGGTTTGCCTGGTGTTGGTGCTAAAGGGCTGTTCAGTGAGCTGTGGATAAGAGTGGCAGTGGTCTGTTTCTATAAGGGAATTTTATCCAGAGAACCTTCAAAGTGAACCCACCTCCTGAGCTGTGCAGCAAAGGACTGCAACGTAGAGCTTGTTTCTGGCTGTATCTGTGGGTGCCTGTGCTGTTCACCAAGGAGAGTATTTCAAATACTTCCAAACTCTCTTCTCCGAGATCCCCATGAATTTATTGACAAGTAAATTATGCCATCAGGAAAACTTTAACTTCCCAAGTTCATCCAAATGCTTATTTAATTTGCAGTGTGGCTTTGGTATTAGAACCAAAGACTGAGTCCAGGACTCGCAGGGTGCTGCCTGTTATGCCAGCTCATGTACATGTATTGATTTGTGGTGGTTTTACTCTGCTGCAAAAGGACAAATTTTCGCTCAACTCTGAATTTTAGGGCTTTTGTAGTCACTTACTGCACCCGGTTCTTGCTACCATCAGTTTAGAAGTAAAGGTGCATGCTTGCAAATAAATACTAGTTTTCTTCAACTCTTTGCAGAAATGGCTCAAGAAGAGATGGAAGTTGATCTCCAGATAGTAACTGGTTACCCAGTGGAGAACCTCGGGACACTTCCCACGGAGCCTTCTGGTCATGCAGTGCTGTCTTCCCATCCTCCCGTGCTCGGTGAAGATGAAGGAGGAGGCAGCGCTGCAGTTCTTCCTGCTGACGACGCTGTTGTCACACCAAACCCTGGTACAAGGGAAGCAGCTGCAGAGCCCGACCCGCCGCTGAGTCCTGCCCTCAGGGGGCTGCAGAGGCTGCAAGGGACATTTGATCCTAATCAGCCTTTGCCTGTGCCACAGCTCACACAGCACCCGCAAGCGAGGAGAGCTCGCAGGCAACAGAGAGTTGGTGGTTCCCAAAGAACAATCAGTGCCAGGTAAAGCAGAGAGGAAGTTGGGTCTGAACTGCACTCTGATCAAATCCAGCATCAGTTCAAAACTGCCTTTCTTCCTGGCTTACAGAGCTGAGCCCAGCACAGGTGTGTGGCTGTGGCCAGATTCAGGGCACCTCACCTACCTTTATAAGCACAGTAATAGCACAGCAACTTCTGGTCTCTTTTGGAAGGGTCTTTATTTTTGTTAATTGAATTCTCCCCACTTCATATGTTGGCAATGGTTGTGTTGACTTCTGAGCCATTCTGCACTTTCCATTTTGCTTGCAGAGTTTTTGCTCACACTGTTCCCCCTGCACAGCCAAATTCCTGCCAGTGCTTCCTGCAGCAGTGCTGACTTTCAGCAGTTCCAGCCAGCATTTAGCTCAGTGGAGCTTGTGCTCTGATTTGCATTTCACCTTTGATTTGGGGACTGCCTGATTACATTTTCTGGTGACAATTGCTGCAGAAACTTTGACAAACATACAAACTGATATTTTTCTCTAGGGTTGTTTTTGGTTTTTTTTCACCATCCTTGTGTTTTTTCAAAGAAAGCAAATATTGTGTTTAATACTATTTGTAATGGATTAAAAGGCTGATGAGTGGGGGTGTTCTCCAGCCAGAAAAAAATCCCAGTTTTTGGTTTGTTTGGTTTTTGTCTGATCTTTGTAGCTTTTGTAAATGCCAAGGGTGAAATTTTAATTAACTGAAGCATTGCCTTTAAATTCAGTGAGACCAAGAACTCCTCTCCTCCCAGTGATTAAACACAACTGTACTGTTTGCCCTCAGATTGCGTGTGAAGGTCACTGTAGTTCTCAGGGCTAGAAGACAACACGAGAAACTCTTTGAATCTGAAGGATAATTGAGATGATAGCTGAACCGATGGGAGGAGTGGGGAGGATGTTTCTATCCAAGCATGAAGTTCCAGTAGAAGAGGGAAAGTAGAAAGACTAGGCACAAAGTAGTGCAGTTCCAACCCCAGCACCACCCCATCCCAAAAGAAGGCAATATCATTGTCGTAATGAGAAAGAGATTTTCTCTGAGCTGAGCAAAATTAATTGTTGCTGATCCCACTGACTCTTCACAAAGTGGGCTATGGTGTGGGATTTCCCCCTACCAGAGAAGGTCTGACTTAAATTAACTGAGATGCCTTCCTGTTGCAATCAAAGCCTGAGAATTTTACTGCAAACAAGCATGGAGAAACATGCCGAGTCTTTAGCTTACCTGAAATTACCTTACCCGGAATAACTGTGGCTTTTGTTTATTGCTTTTCCGGACTCAGGGCAGCACTGGACCATTACTTTCAACTCAGCAGGACTCAAGAGCCAGCTGCAGGACCAGTTCCACACCTGGAGCCCTCGCAACATGCGAGGGACAACCAGGAACAGAGCCCAGATCAAGTAATAGAAGTGAGTGACTCTGACAGCAGCACTTCTGCTGAGGAGGACGAGATGGGAGAGGCTGCAGCCCTGCTGTTACCTCCAGCCCAGGAGACATCTCAAGCAGTGAGCTCAGGAGGTTTGTGCTGTATTTGAGCTGTGTAGAGGCTGATTTAAGACACTCTTCTTTCTGTTTGAAAACTCAGCAGGGAAATCCTTTGGAGCTTCACAACAGACGGAGCTCAGAGATCACTGTGCCCACAGCTGACAGAAGCAGGTTGCTGCCACACAGCTTTCTGGCAAGCAGTTGCCAAGAGCAGCAGCAGCAGTAGCAATGGGTGATTGCTACTGTAATGTTAGATACAATCTCTTTTGCTGTTTGCAGGCTGCTGCTTATTCTGAACATTTCCAGGATTATTTATAACTTTAAATTTAGAGATTGTTACTTGCCATGCTTCTGCCATTATATGTTATCAAGGAGCATTATTGAAGACATCAGGTCGCAGCTTGGAGATCAGCAGTGCTTTCAGAGAAAGGTCTGATGCAGTATTTTTTAATTATTTGAGATTTTATTCTGTTCCAGTTTAGAATTTTTTTTTCATTCCTGTGACTGCTTGTGACACTTAGGTGGGGAGGTGGAGGTGCTTTTTTTTGGTCTTATCTCATTCTGGCTTGCAATTCTTTATCCAAACTCATGTTCACAGGCTGCCACACACTTCAATGGCATTGTTTGTGATGAACATGCACAGTTTATGTAAGAGTGACAAATAGTTTACTTCCTAGTCAAGGTTATTGATGCCCAGAGAATACAAGAGCAAGGTTTTGGGTTTTTTTTACTTCAGTCTCTGAAGAATGTCCTTGTGATTCACTCTTTGCCCTCAGTTTTGGTTTTGATTGGCCAGCCCACCTTTTATTTAAGGCTACATCTATGAGGTGTCTTTTGAACAGATCCATTCTGGGTTAGTCTTACACGTGACAGGAGCTCAAGCTGTTAAGTGCTGTACAATATTGTGTGAACATATGCTCTCTGTTGGGTTTTCTGGAATTCCCTTGTTGCTTATATAAGCCACTGGCTTTTCTTAGAGCCCAGAACTGCAGAGGCTGAAACCTTTATTAACATTAGTCACAGTTAGGTGATACCTCCAATGGATTGAAATTATCTGCCATGATTACTGAAAGTGATTAATAACTCTTGTTTAGTCAGGAGCTAGAGGGAAGGCAGTGATTTCTGCTCCTTTTTTTGTATGTTAGTGGTGGTGATCCACACAGAGCAGTTCTGTGTGCCTGTGCCTCAACAGACAGGCTGACAGAGCCCACCACAAAAACACACAGCCCAGCAGAATTGGTAGTTCAGAAAATTACCAGCTGGAAAACTGCTTAAGTCAGAGTGAATGGACGGGCAGTATACGGGAAATGCTTTCTTGGCACATGAAATATGCATGCTTAGATTCCTTTGCAAAGCAACTTCTGCATATTGGTGTCTGTCTTTCTCAGGGCGTAATGATGCAGGGATATAACCTTACATCAGCCTAACTGTGGACCAGGTCTGTTTTTTGCAGGTCCAGAAATTCTGATAACTTCTCTCCTTAAAAGACCTCTTCTTTCTCACTGAAATTCTGTTGCTTTTCATAAAAGAAAACACAGTTCTTTAGCACTACTGGGGATGTATAGAAGGGCTTGCAGGGCACTGATCAGAAACTTTGTGTGTAACCTGTGCTGTTGTTGCACTGCTTAACCTATGTCCCAATGATTTCCCATCAAAGCAGAAGGACTCCTGTTCTCTGCGTTATGTATCAGTTCATTTAAGCAATGCTTTCTTTAGTTTCCAGTCAGGCCCAAGCAGAGCTGCCTCGACCTTTGTCTCAAGCTTCTGCAGAACATGGAAGTCATGAAGAGGCTGAAGCCCAGCAAAAGCAGGTAAGGTGAACTAAATACTTTTGGAGACAGATTATGTATGATGAATGCTGCATTTTCTAAAACAGTTATGTTGGTTTTATAATTTTTAATCCTAGAGAACCCCACTAAAGAAAGTGGAGCCCTCAGTTCCTGCAGCACTGCTGGATGAGGAGGAAGGAGATACCTGTGCAATCTGCTTTGAGCAGTGGACCAATGCTGGGGACCACCGTCTGTCAGCACTTCGGTGTGGGCACCTCTTTGGCTACACATGCATTGAGAGGTGGCTCAGAGGACAGGCAGGGAAGTGTCCTCAGGTAAAATGGAAAGCATTTGCTATCGGGTAACTTCTGCTGTAGGAGTCTCACCCTAACTACAGCTGCTTGATGCATGAAGCTACTGTCAGAAATAATAAAACCCACCATTATTTTGATTTTTCAAGGCCAGGAGCAACTAACACTGCTTTAAAGGATGAGTTATGACTTGTGTTTTCTTCCTGAAGTAGAGTATTTGTGAGTAGGAGATGCAGAAGTTTGAAACAGCAAGTGTTAAACCTGTAAATGGTTTCAGAACACCCCACTGTAGCGCTGGGGAGGACCACCTAGAGTGGAAATAGCAGATAGATTCCTAGAAGCAATTAACTAACCCTAAAGAATCTGTTATTGGACAAGAAATCTGTCTGAGAACTGTTTTGGAAACACAGAATGGTTAGGTTTGAAAGGGACTTTAAAGATCATCTAGTCTAGTTTTTGGTCAGTTAATCTATTTTGAAGTGCTTTTGCAGCCTTTAGGAGGACCAGACTGTTTAGGAAACTTGCAGAGAGCAAGCTGAAAACCAAGTTGCATCCTTAATGTCTCTTTGCAAGTGGTGAATCAGCTTTTGACAGTGCTCTTTTCAGCTTTCTTTCCATGGTTAATACTAATCTCTTTCGATGAGGTCTACACTTCTCTGTCTGTGATGTGCTTCCATTCCTAACTCCTTTTCTCCAGAAAGGAATGTTGACAAAAAATAGGTCAATGAGTATCTTGTAAATAGGATTCAGTTCTGCCTTTTTCTGAGTTGGTGGCTGGAAGCCCAGGATTTCTTTGGCTTTGTCATTTTGAGAGCTTCTGTATTCTTGCTTGACTTTGTGCAGGATTCCCTCCTCTCAACAAGAAACGTCCTACTGACGTGCACTGTGATTAAACCTAAAGAATTGCTGTTGCCATAGTGAAGGCCCAAAGTTGATTTTTCTTATCCCTGTCAATTCTGTGTAAGCTTTTCTTTCCCCTCTCCAGGCCCAGACAGAATTCTCAGGGAGCTGCCTGACATCTTTACTCTTTGGAAATTTGTGATACTTTCTTCTTGAACCCTAACAACTCATAAAGCATTCTCGCTCCCTCTTTCTCTTCCAGTGATACAATTACTAAAAAGTTTTTGGGGGAACTTACCCTGGAGAGAACCTTGCAGCAAAATCACCTTCCCTTCATTTTCAGTCCCTGTCCTTTGTGACTGGACGCTCTCTGGTTGAATAGCCCAGAGTTGCTGTGCGTGGTGCTCTGTATACTAAGTGGCTTGAGTGCAAACTACTGTGAAATTGCAGCATTCCTGATCCTGCCAGTGACAGCTGCTGGCTGCCAGGAAAACTGTCTTAGCCACTTACTGCTCTGCAAGGCAGTTCTTTACAAAGGGAGGGGGTTGTCTGATCTGAAGCTATTGCCTATGATATCTTCATGCTACTAAATAATAGAGGAGTCTGCATTTGGAGTGCACATAGTAATTTGATGTTCAGCAGAGGTTACTTGATCTAACTGTTCACTGCCTCTTTTCTGATCAACAAAGTGTATTTGTGAAACAGTAAGCTTGGAAGAAATTATGGCATCTGCAAGCCCTGACTTGAGAGGAGAGTATTACCCCTTCTTTTTAAGGTGAATCTAAAGTACTAAATGGTTGCAGCTAGATGCACAAAATAATTGAAATATCTGACTCCCTGTGTGTCACTGAAATCAGTAGGATGTCAGTGTTTCATACTCACACTGGAATGCTTTTATGTATTTGTGCCTGTAGGATTTGATTAGTACAGAAATAACAGAGCTGGGAGTTCACTTGGAGGTTCCTAAATCCTTGTCTCTTGGAGAAGCAGCTGGTCTTGCTGTTTGTAAACCAGAGATTGGGCTGGTGTTTTGTTTTAGATCTTTTTTCTTCTTTGTCTGATTTTGTTTCATTTTGTCCCAGGAACTTACCATGCTGCATTGCTGGTGTCTTAGCAGAATAAATTTAATGGAAAGCAAGCAGATGGATTATTAAAGGTGCAATAGGATATGTGACCTAAATTGCTGTAGCCCTGACTAGAGCTCTGGTGTCTGTATGGGGGAGCATCTTGCAAACATGCTGTGTAAATGTTTGTGGATTCATTTTCCAGTAGACAACCCCTCCCTTCAAAGCTATAACGATTTTTCAATATAATCCCTAGGGACTTGTAGGGATGCATAGTTTGGATAGTTAAATTCTTGCAGGTGGACTGAGCTTGTCTTTTATTTCAGTGCAATAAGAAAGCCAAGCGTTCTGACATCGTGGTCCTGTATGCTCGCACTCTGAAAGCGCTGGACACCAGTGAGCAGGAGCGCATGAGAAGGTACGGAGTCTCCACATAGCACTGAAAGCTGCACTCTGGCTTCTGCTTCATGCTTTAATTTCCTCTATTGTCTAAAGCAATTTTTGCGTTCTCTTGGGGTTTATCAGGAGTATGGCTGGCTGAAGAAAACAAGGCCTTGCTGTGTTGCACATGTCTTAATTTTCTGTTGGAACAGAATTCTTGAGTTTGCATTTTGTAGCCTTGAAACAGCCCAAGCTATCTTGTGCTGTATCCTGAAATATTATCATGAGAGAACATGCAGAGTTGATGCCAAAAAGCTGTATATTGCTAATTCATCATTAGGTGTGAAGAGTGAGGCATAGTTAGGAATGCAAGGGAGTGAATAGCTGACCTTTTCTGCCATCTTTTCTGCATGCATTAGACAGAGTAGTCTCATATGAATCACTTTCCATCTTGCTTTGTCAAACTCTTCATGTAACATTACTTACAAAAGGTCAAGCATTACTGTGAGTCTACTTCCCCTTCCAACTTAAATGTAGACTTTTTATTGAACGAAGGAAAAGCAGGTATTAAAATGGGGATTCATTTCAGTAAGATATTGTCACAGATACTATTCTGAAATTAAAAGCTGCAGCTATCAGAGTTCTCCTGAATGTTGTGGTGAATAGAATTTAACTGGAGTTTCTTCAAATGCCTGTAACTATACCACTGTTCTTTCAAGGCAGTCTTTTAGCAGAAACGTTGCTATCCTGGTAATTATTGATCAGAAATGGTCATGAAGAGAAAAATATCTCTTCTGTCTAGATTGACACTGCCTGATGGTGTTTGAACTGTACCTTTAGAAGGGTCACGCTTCTTTTACTGGATTGACACTGAAAAATAAACAATATGTAAGATTTTTCAAAGGCATGGAAGGCATTTGGGCATTTACATTTTATCTTTCACGGAGAGGCAGTTGTCTGACTGCTGCTCGTGTCTCATAATCTCGCTGCAGCCCTTCCCCACTTGCCCTGCCCCTCCTCTGCCTCCTGTTTTTGTTGCGAGGCAGACAGCAGTGACTGCCTGTGGGTCATGGAGCTACTGGCAGTGGCTGCTTTGTGGCACACAGCCACGAGCAGAGCACAGATGTGTGTGTGCATGCATCAGTATTGTTTGCACGTAGCCTTGAATTAGGTATAAAACCATGGGGTTAGTTCTTCACATTCAAAAAAACCACCAGCCTTTGGGCTCTGGATACTTGTGTAAAGAATGTATTTGTGATGCTTAAATACAGGCTTTCATCTGTTTCTTCTGCACGGAAAAAAAATGTGAAAAAGCTATAGGGAAATGACAGAATTCTGTGTTTTGTGAACATGCAAGGCTAGGTCTGTGCATTTGGAAAATACTTAGACAAGCTAAAGCTCCCTGCACGTGAACTACTGAAATAACTGGAATATTATAGCTTTTAAAGTATGGAATGCAATGGTCAATATTATAGACAAAACATGCAGCTATTTTTAAAGAGTTTTAATATTTCTTCCCCCTCTTTAACTATTCTGTGAAAGAGGAGTTCAGGTAACTTATCAAAACTGCTGCTGCTAAATGGTGTGTATGTACTTTTAGGCTTAAGGTGAGGTAGTAAGTGTGGCCTATAAATGGGCATTTACAGATAATTTCTCTGTATCATTCTGTTTCTGGTACAGAGATATTTTCCTGAAGTACAAGATTAGTTACTGGTATGAAGATCTTGCTGTGTTATGACTCGCTGTTATTACTGACACAGTATATTATGTGGACATTGATGATAGAGAATTTGCTGAAGTGTTTCTCTAGGAGAAAGAAAAGTAAACCTGATTTCTCTTTCACTCTCCTCTCCTAAATTAGTACTTTTGGAAAGGGTGAAGAGAAAGCCTGTTGTTCTTTTGGAACAATACTTGAGTGAGTCACTCAGAACAATTGCATAACTGAACATCTTGAAGTGAATGTACCAGATGAGTGCAGTACCAGGTTTTCTGTTACTTGTGGATTTGCCTGAAGAGTTCTTGTGTTGGGATGAAGTCAGAGGACAGGAGCTGGCAGCCCAGAGCAGCATCCTGGATAATACCTAGTCCTAAGGATTGCTTTTCTATTCTCCCTCCAGTTCTTTAGAAAAGGAGCAGATGCTGCGGAGACAGGCGGAGCTGGAATCTGCGCAGAGCCGCCTCCAGCTCCAGGTTTTGACGGATGAATGCAGCAAACTCCGCAAGCAAGTTCAGGTGAGTCTCAGGGTACTAACACACAAAGGATTCCCTTTCTCTTCAACCTGTTTTGGCATGTTCCCTTAGAAGAGAAAACACAGGCCTCCAGTTTTAATGAGCAGAAAGATTTAGTAAACTCAGTTGGTGAATCATCCCAGGCTGGTAAATATCTCAGGCTGGCATCTCCACACTGATTTCTTTTTTGTGCATTTCAAACTTAATTGAAGTTGCAGCCTAGCAGTAGAGTTGTTTGGCTGCTAATGTTGCAGGTTCCTCCTCAGGTTTTGTGGTGGCTGGAAAGGCCTGGTAGTGCAGAACCAGACTTATTCTCATCTTTCTTAAAGATGTATCAAAATAAGCTTTGGAAATCTCTACAGTAAATCTCTAATAGGACTTATTATCACTAGTCATTCTCAAGAGCCTTTGAGTAGCAGTTTGTCAAGAGGAATGTATTTGCAAAATCAAGAGGAAAAAACACCTAATTTTTTTTTCTGAAGGTCAGTCAACATTCTAGTTTAGCACCTTCTGGTACCCTGGGACCTGGCCTGTTTCTAAGGGGAGGCTGTATGCACAGGCTGAGCAGCCGCTGAGAAACACCTCTGTCCCCTCAGAATACAAATTACTGACAATAAATGACCAGTTGCTAAACTGCTTCCTTTCTGGCTTATGCAATATTGAGATATTTTGTAACCCATCCAGCTGCTTTTGCATGATTCCTATAAATTGTGGACTGTACTGGTGTTTCTAAGTGCAAATTAGCTGGCGTGTTCTACCAGTGCAAGGTTTTCCACAAGCCTGCTTCATTGCCAGTTTGCTACCTTTTGTTATATGAGGTAGATGATATCTATTCTCTCACTGTCTAGTAACCCACTTAATTTCATGCTTTTCTTTATTCCTGGATTTTTTTATAGCCTTGACTATTCAATCTGTGCATTAAACAGCATCTTCTTTGCTGAAGTTTTCCTCTCTGACGTAAGATAAGGTTTTATAAATTGCCTAAATTCCTGCATGCAGCTATATGCTCATCAGCACTAATAAGAAAATTGGTCCACTTCAAACTTTGGCTTAAGAAAAATGTGAATAAGATAAAACTGCGGGTCCATAATGTTCTCCTGCAATTCATTTGGTGTTAAATGATAGAGTATCCAGTGTAACTGAATTGAAGTCACATGTTATAAAGATTAAGTACCCTGTGTTCTATAAGCACTGTTTCAGTATTTATACTGCATTCATCACTGTCCTGTAGTGGTTAATGCAAATGCTGGAAGCAATTTTAAGGTGCTTGTTTATACTACAAATAAACTGAAAGTAAAACAATTTACTGGGGAGCAAAAAAAAATCAGCATGAAGTCTGGAATAAGTCTTTAAGTTGTTTGGTTCTATTTTAAGTGTATACCTAGCAAATTCCATGTTTTATGAGAAGCCATCTGGTAAAGAAACTACTTGCATAGAAGCATTTAGGTTAGGAGGGACCCCTGGACTTTTCTATCCCAGTCAGTAGGGTGATTCCGGTGTAGGGTTGGGTTGCTCAGGGTGTAGACCTCTCCTAAAAAGTCATTGTGAACCCTTTTTTTCTTGCTAATGCTCTTGAGCTGTTACCCAGCAACTGCCCTGGCACTAGTGACCCTTGTTTAGGTTTGTATGCCTTTCTTCCCTGCTCTTGTCCCTTAACAATCTTGTCCACTGTACTTTGTTTTTGCAGTATTTAATGTGATTGAGACTAGGAAATGGATCTTTCGATCTTCAGGTCTTTAGTTGTATGAAAATATATGAGGAAAGGAACTTGAAGCTGAGGAAAGGTAGCTAACTAAGCTCTGGAAAAAAGCCGTCAGCAGTGTTGTTTCCATATGTAAACCTGGAGTGTGGGCTGTGCTTGAGCTGTGTTCTGCATCCTGCATGGCAGATTCAGGCTTGCCTTTTGGAAGCAGTGCTACTGACACCTTACTTTTACCTAAAGCTTTTCCTTTGGGAGCAGAAAGAACTTGGGAATCAAATGTGAGCTACTTCTGTACTCCTGAATCTGCCAACATTTTCAGTAAATGTTAGCTAATGATAAGCAAACCATCTCTGGCTTCTGGCATTAATACCACTGATCAGCTGGGGTAGGAGATTAATTTTTGCAAGTGGGAAGCAGTAGCTCTGTTTGGGTATGGAGCAGGAAAGGGACAACTGGCAGGGAAGTGACAGGAGACTGCATACTGCTGTGGAGAAGAAAGCAAATTTAATTGTGAGCCTTGCAAAGATCAGTTTATATTGCTTGATGTAATGGAAAAGCTTTTTTAAAACAGGATTTTCAGAGCATACAGAAAAAATGGGATGGCAAAATATCAATAAAAACTTGCGTGTCTAATACCTCTAGAAGAAAAAATTAGGCTAATGGGTTTATTGCATAAAAATTGTTCATCTTTGTGTTCACCTCCCGCTGATGTCTGGGGTAGTAAAGCTGTTATTTCATTTTTGTTGCCTTTAGTGAAGCCAGTTAAAAATGCTCCATGTCCCTTAGTCTGAATTTGGACCTGAACCCATAGGAAGGTGGAAGGTGGGATGGCTGCAGAGCTGCGCCACAGCTTGAGGTTGTCCTGTCCTGTGTTTCTCTGTATTTAATGCAGGACTGGGGCTGTGCAGCACAAGGTGGCACGTGTGGCTTCTGTAGGAGGTCTGTGGGGGATGGCCAGAGTGATATCTGATACCTGCCTTTGTCTTCAAAGCTTCACATCAGCTATTAAGGCTGTAACCTAATACTCAAAACTGTTCTGAATTTATTGCAGCTGGTGGTTTTCCTTTCCTATTCATTTTGCTCTCCTGCTTCTACTTCTCATGCGTGCTCCTCAGGAAGACTTCTGCTGTACAGCCTTTTGTTTCCCCCACCTGTGTCACTGTGTTCATTTATCACTGCAAAGGCGAGCTGAAATTCAGGACACAGTCATAGCGTGTGCAGAGAGTGGAGTCTGCACTCAAGGCCCTTAGTTAACACCAGGCATGAGGAAAACTCTGCAAAGCATCTAAAGGAAGGTATACCTTTACATTACCCTCAGAATGTTCTTTTGAGCACAATTAGTGGAATTTGTCTGCAGTGCAACGTTTTTAATCACCTTAATAATGTGCCTTCAGTAAGACTTCCTGATTCTGCTGGGTTTGTCCATTGTGTTTAAATGTAAACATTGTACTAATAGTCCTTGTGATTTTAATTGCCTGGTTTCCTTTTGAATAATGTGTGTAAAAGTTGAATGTTGAGTGCAGGTGACAAGGAGAGTTTTGTAAGGTTCCTGGAGCAACAAATAATTTTAATCTCTTATGATCCTTAGTGGTGGTGGTGGTCTCCTTCCCCCTTTTGGAAATAATGAGTTTGTTAAATTTTTGATTAAAAAGCACTTTCTTCTATGTTACCTGTGTTTTCACTGACTGCTTACTCTAAGACTGAAGCTGTAGCTTCCATCCTAAGCATCCTGGAAACCCCCATACCCCTTTCTCGCTCAGATTGTTTTGTCTTGCTCACTCTAATGGGATCATCTTGAGTCTTCAGCTTCAATTTTTATTTTATTTTTAAATTTTTACATTCCCTTGAGGAATTTGAAATGCACTTGATGCAAAACAGATCAGAGGTCTGAAAAGTGTCAAAGTTACTCTCCTCTTGAGCAGTTTCCAAGCTATAGGTCTTGATAACTATTAATGTAGAGCTTGATCTTTGATCTTGCCTCTTTGAAAACTGCTGCCTTTGCTTCAATGTGAGTTAAGCAGTGATGGTCAGTTCAGTATTGAGGCTGACTTGCAATTACTGATATATTCATAATATCACTCTTGTGGCCCTTAATTGTTTAAAGATTACATAGTGTTTGAAGCATAATTTGTGTTGCTCAGACAACAGAAAGCAAGTAGAAATTATCTTTATATATACCCTCTGTCTTTACTGTCTTTGGGGTTCTGTACTGTCTGATTCTGACCTTGGATTACAAGATGGTCAGAATGCTTTTTATGGAGGGTGCACTTTTAGCTGACTCACAAATATGTCAGTGCTATTACCTGCATTCCCACCTCACCCCTGAAAATCTCTGTAGAAAAAGGAATTCAACAAATACCTTGTTGCTCGTGGAAGCTGTTCTTGGCCATGCCTTTGCTGAGCATCTTTGAACATTCATCAGTTGAGGTGGAGAAAGGGGGGAGGAGGTGGTGGAAAACAGGACTGGAGCTCTTGAGACCAGTGTCGTTCCTGGAATTTGCTGCCCAGGATTTACAAGAACAGGGTCAGTGTCATTAAATAGACTGACTTGTTTCCTGCAACGCCCTTTATGTTGAAACTTGGGCTTTTATTTTTTTATGGGGTATTCTGGAAATTCTGGAAAATGGTTTTAATTGACTTTCTCTTGTGGTTTAGCGGCACATAATACTTGGCAGTTCATTCTCTTCTAAACAGCATTGATCTGGTAATTGTTACTGGCTTTTATGTGTTGCCCAGGAGTCCTCTCTTTCACAGGGTGTAAGACATACAGTAACAGACTTCCGAGCACATTCTGCCAGAACTCGCATAGCATTTGAATGCTTCTGTTGGTCACTGTCATAGGCTATGGACTTAGAAATGCAGCATTTCAGGAGCAGCATGGAAACGGGACCACGTTTCCCCCTTTTCTCTGAAAACAAGTACAATTGGAGCATCTGGAGCAGATAGCACAGAAGGTTACACCTTGGTGATGAACTCAAGCTCTTTGGGTGGTTTTTTTTTTTGCAGGAACTGAAGGCTCTGGTGGCCCAGCACAATGTCAGCACTTCACAGCAACCTGGCAGCTCCCGCACCTGCCTCCCAGGCAGCCTCCCCTGCAGCCAAAGCCAGCGCAAGTACCACTTGGAAAAGGTGTTTCTGGTGTCTCAGACTGGGAACTGCCGCGTGATGGCATACTGTGACTCAATGAGTTGTCTTGTGGTATCACAGCCTTCTCCACAGTCTACTTTTATTCCTGGTAATTAAGCAAGTTAAAGGTTGGATATTCATGAGTGGAAGTTAAATGTCTTCTTGCTGTCTGCTCCTCACTTCTCTGCTTGACATTTACATGTGCCTTATAAACTGAGTATACTCATAAGACTCCACATAATTCACCTGCCCCTGCATTGATAGATTCTGCCTAGCAGAGAAACTTGTTTCTCCTGGCAGAATCGTAGCAGAGGGTCTCTGGCTCTCCTGCTGGAGTGCCATAGCCACAAGAAAGCAAAAGGGTATCTGGTATTCCTTGCAAAGGTGGGTCTTCTGAAAGAAGCAGAGAAGCTTCTAGTGGTGAAATGAAAAACACTGCCCCTCAGCTTGTAGGTGGATTGATCCACATGCAGCTGATTTGTCAGTAACTCTTAAAAAAACCTTAAAAACAACAACAAAAAACTCCCCCACAAAAACCCAAAAGCAAAACCCTTTTAATATGAATACTAGGAGCACTATTTCCTAATGAGGAAATAGGAAGCCAAGAAGTCATGGGCAGCCCTGGTTTTGTCTTGCTATTGTGTCCAGAGGCCAGTGACCTGATATCTGGACTGGTGCCCAGAGGCCAGTGACCTGACATCTGGACTGGTGCCCGTTGCTTTTTCAGGGCAATAGATGTGGCATTAGGAGTCTGAGAGCCTCTATTTGCAAAATGCTTTCTGAATGATGAAATTTACTTTATTTGGTTAATGGGTTTGAGGTTAATGTGCCCTATCTATGCAGAACAAAGTGGTTTTCCACATTCAACTGGCCTTATTTTTCTTGCATTTGAGGCCAAGGAATGAATCTCTGAATGGAGGCTTTGTGGTGTCTTGTAGCACGCTGGTTAAGTTCACCTGTATCCATTCTTTGCTGTGACACTTGTTCTCTTAAATAGCCATGTAATCCTGCTCTGTGTGGTTTTATCTGGGCAAGAGTGTCTTTGAAGAAGCTGGCTAAACAGCAGCAGGACTTGTAACAGGAAATGTAACACGCATACTGAATTTGCTCCTGTGCTTGGGATCCGTAAGGATTTAGTCTTGTTACCATTTGAATTAAAGAATGGTTTGTGGTAGTTTTTATCCAGAACAGCAAATAACTTTTACATGTTCATCCCACCATGGAATTCAGTACAGATGTTGTAGTTCTGGCATAGAATAGCAAGTTCTGTGTGTATGCTGCTTTGTGATAACCTTTATCCTTTTTCTGTGACAGGTTGTGGTGTTAAGATGCTGAGTTTGGCCAACCTGAAGAGCAGTCAGTACGTCCCCATCCATAGTAAACAGATTCGGGGCCTGGCTTTCGGCACTCGAGCAGATGGTTTGTTGCTCTCTGCTGCTCTGGACGGCACTCTCAGACTCACCAGGTGAGCCCTGTCCCCACGGCGGCTGGCTGTGTGCAAGAGGCTGGATTGGATTTTGTTCTGTCTTGCTAGAAATGTCTTGCAGCACTTGCTATTCTGCTTTCTGAAAGATGCTGCAAAGGTGAGATCAGGTCTATGTGTTCTTCCTGCATGTGGGAACTAACAGAGGGAAGGATTTATTGATGCTTTCGCATTTTACAAGTGAAGGTGTTATGGAACTGCCTCTCTGTGGTAGTTTTCCTGTGGAGAACTCCGTGGAAAACAAGTAACTCAGCCAAGTTGTGGAGAGAATAAATGCAGCATAATGTATAGACATGAAATTTACTGTCCATATGGTTTTCTGTTACTGCGGGGAAATGTGAAGTGTAGGAACTTGTATGGCATAAAGCAGAAACAAGGGGTGTTTAGCTTGTGCTCTTTCTCCTCTGCACAGCCTGATGTTGGCTTCTCAAATCTTAAACTTTTTGCAGAGCATGGAATTCATCTGGGATATGCAATGCATAAACAACATTGTGGAGCAGGTACTCTCTAGAGCTAGCAGAGACTTAAACCAGCAGGTTGAAGACTGAGAAAAATGTGTCCAGTCCTGCTAGAATTTACAGCCTCTCAGTGTGTTTTCTTGCTACTCTGCTGCTCTTCAATCTTAATCTTACACTGCTTCAAAGCTTCATTGTCTGATTGATTCTTACTGAGTTGTATTAACATGTTTGTGCAATCTGTCTGTCAGTATCAGGCTGGGCAGGACAGGTGTCTGTTGTATGACTGATTAGTTCCAGTTCTTTCCCACAAGTGAAGCAATGGAGAGAACTTAATCCCATAGCAAAAATGTACAGAATGTTGCTTTCCTGTAATAGTGTTGAAATATTTGCTATTTGCTAGTTAAAAGTAAACAAAACTGTCTCTGATGCTGAAGTCAACGTGTCAGTTTTCTAACTGATGAGGCTGATATTCTTTTCATGGTTTAATCTGGAGAGTGCCTCCTCCTCGCAGTATCTGCTCAGACACTCGACTCCCATATCTGCCTCTCACTGCCTGGTTGACCGCGTGATCTTGTGATCCTCTTGCTTTTGTGCTTGATCCCAGAATGTCTTGGAGTTAGGTGCTTGCTTCAGCAGCATCGGTATACTTTTTCCAGTCTCCGTCTGAAAGAATAGTCCTCCGCTGGTCATCTTTAGTTACTGATTTCATAGTCATCCTACCAAAAAAAATTATCTAAGATGTCTTTATGTCTCCTGCTCTGGCTTGCAATTGTTTAAAATAGCACTCTGAGTTTGTTTTGGGGGCTTTTTTTGTCCTGCTGTTGACTGTTTTGACCCAGTCACTGCTCTGCTATCAAACTCTCTCTTTCCCCAGCTGAGATATTCCTTGTAGTTGTTCCCCTTACACTTAGCTGGGGGCAATTACTTGTTTCTCTGGAGTCCTGAGTGTAATCACCTTCCTTGGGAAGAAGCCCTTGCGTTGTAAAGGATATCTGGAGCTACTTTGATACGTGCTGTCTTCTATCTCATGCTGTTCTCAGTGTGCAAAGCCTGTGTTGACAGCACTGCCCTTTGCAAATACCTGATCCGATACCAGCTTCATCTGCTGTTCTGGGTTATATCCCTCTGTGTACTCCCCTCTCTTTTAGAAACTCACTTTGTGGAAGGAAGAATTAACACTATACATGTGCTTTCAACTGTCCATGCCCCACTCACTGTCTCACTCTTGCTTAAATTCGTTCTTTTGAGGCATAAGCACTGTTCCTCTTGTGTAAAAAGAGGGGAAGTAATTAATGAGAGATGTAATCTGAAGAGATGAGCCCTGTGATCTCAGGAATATGTGGTGTTACAGGATCTCCTAATTGTTTCCAGAAAAGTAACTTAGCTTTCTCTTGCCAGTAAGGCAGCTGAGACCCCGCTGTGAGATTTCCTCTCCCAGTCTCCAAAGATCAATCTGGAAAAAGAAGCATTGGCCTGGAAGAATTATAAACCACTTGACAATGTCCAAGGGATTATTCTGTTTAGGTTTTCCAGATTCATGTCTGGAGTAAAGGAGTTAATTGAGAATTTGGTCTAAAGAGAGATGCTTTTGTCTAAAGACTCTAAAAAGCTAGATTTGCTTACCTTAATTATGCTGTTTTCTCATCAGTAGATGCTTCTGCAACCAGCCAACACTTTGCTTTTCTTCTGCAGCTTGGCCACAAACACTGTGGTACAGACGTACAATGCTGGCCGTCCTGTCTGGAGCTGCTGCTGGTGTCTTGATGATACAAATTATGTTTATGCTGGATTGGTCAATGGCTCTATCATGATATATGATCTGAGAGACACAAACTCACATGTCCAAGAACTGGTCCCTCAGAAGTCCAGGTATGGCATAAAGATTTGTTTTTCCTCTCAACTAACACAAGTTAAGCACAGCTTCACACAGCAATAGTTTTCGTTTATGTGAGTCTCTTGTTCAAAAATTCACATTTAGCACAGATGTGAGAACTCTCATAAGGTTGTATGGTGTCTATATATAACTTCTGCAGGTGCCACGCACTTGTGCTCTTTTTAAGGCACACAGGGGTCAGAAATGGACCCACTGGTGCAGCATAAGCAGGAAAACTGAATTTGTTTTGGAGCTGGGTTTAATATTTCATTTGGAAAGGACAAATGAAACAGAGGTGTGAGATTCTGATACTTCTGTCTGTTACGCTCTGGGAATCAAATGCTGATTTGCACTCATCAGATGTATGCTGTCTGATGCTTCTGTAAAACGTAAGGCTCAGTAGTTAAGTTGAATTTTGTTTATACATGACATGCCCATTGGGGTTCCTTGCTTGAAGGACCATCTCATAGCCCACTTAGGCTCTCTCTTTGCTGTGCATTTGGAGAGGCTGGAGCTCTGCAGCAGTGAGCAGGATGCCAGCAGAGCTGCAGCTGCCAGCACTGACTCTTGCCAATCACCCTTCCAGGTGCCCCATGGTATCACTGTCCTACCTGCCCCGGATGGCCTCAGCGTCACTGCCTTATGGTGGAATATTGGCTGGGACCTTGGAAGGAGCCTGCTTTTGGGAACAGAAAGCTGGCAACTCCTACCGACCTCATCACCTGCCCCTGGAACCCGGAGGCTGCATTGATATTCAAACAGAGATCCACACACGGCACTGCCTCGCCACATACAGGCCTGGTACGTAGCAGGGTGTGTCTGCAGGGCTCTGCCCAGTGCCACCCACCAGCTTTGGTGCCACAGGCACAGCAGAGATGCAGCATCTGCACTCACCAGAGCAATGAGAATCTGCATGTAGATGAGATCCAGGGGAGGACAAAAGGAAGCAGCTGCAGGGTGGTGCTGCTTCTATTCCTACAGCTAAAGCCTAACTGTGAATGTTTTCTAAAGGTTACCTTTTTATTTCTATCACACAGGTAAAAATAACCCATGTGTGCGTTGTGTGATGATGGAACTGACTTGCAGCCCACTGAGAGAGGCCTCTGAAGATGTGGTGTGTTCTTCTAACCCGGTTCAGACTTTCAGTGCTGGGCCCACCTGCAAGTTGCTGATCAAAAATGCCATTTTTCAGAGCCCAGAGGATGATGGGAGCGTCTTTGTGTGTGCTGGTGATGAGGCATCCAGTTCTGCCCTGGTATCTCTTACTCCTTTCAGTATGGTGGAGGGTTTTGTTGCAATTCATAGGAGGGAAGCCTCATCAGTCACAGCATCAGTGGGATTTGGTGGGAATTATTTTGTCATGGACATTGTGCTGAGGGGTCTGTTGTATGGCTGTAGAAGGTGTAACTTCCTGATAGTGGGACTCTCAGTCTTAGCCAAGGCTTGTGATCCCCATCCATCAAAAGGTGTGTAGGCAGGGAGCCCCTCTTGTCCCCCAGAGGAATGGTGTTGGGCACACTGGCACAACTGGGCACTCTAAGTGGGGTGACAGACTTCGTGGTACAACTCATGTGGTAAGTGCTGTGAGGGAAGGATGCAGATTCTTAAGGAATGATGGGGAAAAGGAAGAGAAGGGTTGCCTTTTGTTTGAAAAAGCAGCTCAGATGTAGAAGATGGACAACAGGCTGCATGAGAGCTCATGAGGGGTTAGAGAGGGTGGTCAGGGTGCCATCGTGCTGGGAGTCTGTTAAAGACCTTGCAGCTGCGTGTGGAAGTAGAGAAAGGGTCCTGTAAGTAATGTAAGGAAAGTCTTTTCTGGAGAGAGGAAGACCTCTTCAGGATGGAAGGGGAGAATCTTGCAGTCCTTGACCTTGTCTGTCCCTCCCACAGCTCTGGGATGCTGGAAGCGGTTCCTTGCTGCAGAAGCTGCCAGCTGATCTGCCTGTGCTGGATATCTGCCCCTTGGAAGTGAACCAAACCCAGCTCCTGGCTACTCTGACAGAGAAAGTGGTGAATATCTACAAATGGCAGTGAACTGTCCCTACATGTGCCACAGACTGTCCAAATATGCTGCTGATCAACCATACAAAACTGCTCAGTCCTGCACGTGCTGCTTATATGAGACAGGATCCATTACAGGACCTTTCTGACAGTAGGCAGGAACTGGGATTTGCTGGTGCCTGGAGCAATTCCTTTCTTTTTTGTCTTCCTCTGTAGGCCTGCCCTTATTTCTTCTTTGGTCAATTTTCTTCAAACTCCACAAACTGCCTCAGCACAGCAATAATTTCTGGAGTGTCTCCAGCATGTGTTGATGCACTTTTTTTCAACTGTGAATACAGCACAGGGACTTGCAAATCTCTGCTACAAATGAATAAAATGAGAGGAACTTGAAAACCTGAGACTCCCACTGCACTTTCTTGTGGAGTCCTGCCATGATTAGTGGGTGATGAAAAGGTGACAATATTGGCATCTCACAAGCACTGCTGATACACAGTGTGAAAGCAAGTTCACTCCCACATTCTGCTGAAGGTCTAGGGTCAGTTGGAAGTTATTCCCTCACAAAGACTGACCCTGTTTTGAGGCAATAGAGAGAACAGGCTTGGAAAATCTACAGAGAAACTCTTGTGTTTTTTTCCCATGAGCATATAATTTGCACTGTAATTCCTTAATTCGCTGCCTTCTCTCTTCCCTCTTATTCCTGCTTCACCTGCAAGCAAACTTGGACAGTTTGGTTGTGAAAAATGAAACTAGTACTGGAGAAGTACAAGTAAAGAGGAGGGAGGTAATTCTTGTACTGTTGGCTGCTGCAGTCCACAGTGTCCTTCCTAAAAGACAGGAATGTACTGAAACAGCCAATACCTTGGAAAAGAATGCTGGCTGCTTTTGTTGTCTGGGGGGAGGAGAATTGGCTTTTTTCTGTTTTGAGGAACTGGTAGGGAAGCTCAGGGATTTCATCAGCTTGCTTTCACTGACTTTTGCCTTCCTAAATCATAGTTTCCAGCTCACAGCTGGTCACAGAGAGCTTCCAGCTGTATTTGTGTGAGTGTGCTGCAGCCACTGGTTTGTGTAAATGTGAGCCTGTGGGGTGGAATCACTGCCTGGGGGATGTGTGCTGGCCAGGTGGGCTCTTAGCACCTTACTTTAAATACTTTGAGGGGTGAGAGAATGTTTATCTCCAGGTCAAACCATGAAGGAGGACTTAGGTTCCATTTTATGTGTAAGAAAAGCAAATTTGCAAGGATGTTGGAAACTACAAGATAATTTCCCTGTGTTGGAAGCTTATCCCTCAACACACCTCTGCCTCTGGACATGCCACCACTTCAACTGCCAGGATAATTTTCGAAAGTCTGGGGCCTGCACAGTATGATCCTGGTTGTCTTAAATGAGATTGAGATGATCTCGACTTAACTTTATATTTTTATGTATAGTATTTTGTTCCTATATTTTTATATTGTAAGAATAAAGTGTTTATAGTTATCAAATATAACTGGTGCTGCTATACTTTAAAAATAGATCTCAGTGGCATACACTGCATATCTTGTGAATATAACAAAGCATTCCCTTATGCAGGTGAGGTTTCTCCTGCTTTGTATTACTTCCAAGTCACCCTGAGCTCCAGACTGAAATAATGGAGGTGTTTAGTAAATGAGGAGTCCTTACTGAACCATCCTGCTCTGGCAAGGTGAGCGGAAGGGTCAGGTCATACACCTGGGATATCCTTTAAACTGAAAAAAATTCACTGATATGAGAATATTTGGCATTTTACAATGATTGGGAAATAAGGGCTGGTAGAATGACATTGTGAGGTTTCTGGTAATGCCAGTTAAACCAGAAGGAGCAAAATGCTCTCAGCTATTTTGAGGCATCATTTATGTTCAGTCAACTCCAACCCTGCCTTACTACAAGAAATTTGGAAAATTCTAAACACAGGAAAAAATTAAAAGGTTTTGATTTGAATCCTTTGATTTTTGATTTTCTAGGTAACACTTGCTTTCAACTTTTATACAACTCAACATGAATAAGAGGTAAGAAATTAAATGCTATTAAAATAATGGAAGATGACCCTTTCATATTCTCAGTTTTCAAATCCAGAGTTTCAGAAAATGTTCAAAGATATGTGAAGAAACCTTGTAACACTGCCCTATTTCCAGGTTTGCAGCAGGCTGCAGGATAGCACACCTAACTGGTGTGTAGAAAGCCATCAGCATGGAGCGCTGATAAAAGGTCAAAGTGTTAATTAAATATTTGCTCATCTCTGTCTGGAGTCAAAGGGGCAGATTCTGGGATGGAAGGAAGAAACAAATCAGTGTCTCTTCACCGTGCAGGGCAGCTGTCATGAGCGGCTGAGCTGTTTTGCTGGTGTTTTAGGCATGAAGCCACTATGTGGCTATTTCTGCCTCTGTCTCTGGGAAGATTTTGTTATTGCGGAGCAGGGCGGCCCCTTGGCAATTCCTGTAGTGAATCTGGTGTGAGGCGATAGGTAAAGCCACGCAGTGCTGTGGATCCTGCAGCCCAGGCCCTGCTCAGAGCTCTGCATGGGCATTTCTTAATATTTCTTTCTCCAGGCTGTTGCAGGGCAGCACCTTTTTTAATTTGAATTTCTGTAAAAGCAGGCCTGGGGGAACAGCACAGTGCTGGCCAGAGCTGGCTGTGGTGGCTGCTTGGATGGAAACAATCCATCCCCTGCTGCTCCCTGTGGAGTTGTGGTGTCAGAGGGGTGGCTGGTGGGGAAGGGGAAGCTGGAGTTAGAGTCGTGCTTTCAGAGAAGGGCTGTCCTTCCATGTCTCCATCTAACAGGGATGATCTGGTGATCCATGGGGTGAGCAGAAGCTGGGTAGGGGGATGAGGAAGCAGCTGGCTCCCAGCTTCCACATCATGGGGGTTTGGTACTGTAGCACCAACCATGGTGCTTTAGCGTGTTGGTTGGTAGTGATTCAAGTGAGATTTTGACAAACACAATCCAAAATGTTGCAGATGACAAAAGGCAGTGCTAAAGTGTGAGCCAAGAAGTGTGCATATGAGGCAGGACCAGCTAGTGCTTTACTCAGCTCTGGCTTTACCCACCACTTCCTGGAGGGTAGAAAAGCAGCTATTTCATGTGTCCCAAACCAAATTGGATTAAAACCAGGCTATGCATCAAGTGAAACAAGCAGTTTAAGCTGAACCTTGTTACACTGAGGTAGCTAGAGCATCCCAGTGGGATTTCATTTAGTTCTCCTTTTCAGTTTGTAAGGAGATGTGACAAGATTTTCTGCTTATGTAGATTTGCAGATTTCTTACCAAGTCAGTAAACTCCTTAACAGACCCGGCTTTCTGCTGGTTTGTGAAGGAGAGAGAATATGGGGGGGAAATAGCTGAGGGATGAGGAAGAGGAAAGAAACGAAGGAACAAGCAAAAAAACTCTTGCTTTCTATTGGGGTTGATTTGCATTGAATGCCAGCACTACTAAATGTGAAAGAACAAATTTCACTGCCAAGAGATGTAAGGAGAGGTGGCAGTTTCCCTTACTGGGGTGGCACTTTTGACTTTTTTCGGTGAAAGCATTTTCCATCTGCAATGGGAATCAGCTGAGCACTCAGACACTGTTTGAGTCCAGCTGCATCCCTTATCCTTGCAGAGTCTGCTGCAAAATCAAGTAGAGTGCCTTAGCAGCAGGACTGCCCCTTCTCTGAGCTGCTGTTGGCCCCTGTGAGCACTCAGCTGCAAAGTCAAGCATGTTGGTGTCAACAGCCTCCCTCGAGATAACAATATTTATCATTGTTTACTTCCTTTTGCAATAGTTAAAGATACTTAGAGATACTGCTTAGGGGGCAGAAATGCCTCCTGCTCGTGTTACTTCTCTTTGCTAAATGGGATTCCTCTTTGCTCCCCTGTGGATGGCAGCTGGAGCTGTAGGTGCCCAGGTGTTACAGAGCACTGGGTGCTGTGGGCCTGTGGGAAACTGATGCTCCAGTGCAGGGAGTTCACTGATAAACTCTGGGAGCCACAACTGCATCCTGAAGGCACCAACAGCATGTGGGATGTTTCTCCTCTGCTGTCTCTTGCAAAATAATGCCTCTAAATTGCAAGAAAAAGAGGAGTTTTGGGACCTATGCCCTAAGAAGCTTATCTAACCTTTGGGACAAACTTTGCAGGTAACAGATTCTCTCCAGCCTGTGCTGGTCAGGGGGAAAAAAAAGCCCGGAATTAATTTCAGTGATTATTCCACCCTGTGAAGCGTAATTAATTTGAGGGTCCAGGGGCTTTAGTTTTGCATCAAGTCCAATTTGGTCCTTCTGCTGACAGCAGTGATCGTGGAAGAGGGAGCAAGCCCCCAGTGCTTCCGACAGCATCAAGCTGGGAGCAGCACTGAGTGCTTGAGAAGGCAGAAGCAGGAAATAATTGTGGCAGGGTGGTGAAAGGGCTGGAAAATTGCCCTTTTTTTAAATGAAGATGCTAACTGCAACACAGAGCTGCAGCAATATGGCGGAGGCAACAGTTTCTGCAGCAATGACCTGGGGCTTCTAAAGGTTTCTGAGGCAAAAATGTGTCAACAGCATCGGTCTCTGGGGAAAAACACAAAGGTCATGTTGGGCTGAAGAGCTGTGCATGGGAGGCATGAAGCTCCCCTTTGCGCTCAACACTCCCAGGGTTGCAGTTGCAGTATCATCTCTTTGTTCACAGCTTCCTTGGAAGGTGAGTATTTTTGTGGTCTTCTGCTTATTTCCAAACATGGATGAGTAAACCCCTACCTACAAGAAAAGCAGAAACAAAGTGAACCTGAACCTGAGCATGCCATGCAGCTAAACCATGAAATACCAGCCTAGTGTTCCTGCCTCAGCCTGCAAGGAAAAGTGCTGAATGGCAGCAGTAATGAAGCACCTGACTTGGTTCTCTGCAGCAGCATTTGCTGGTGGAGACGATCGCCTGTTGGGAAAGAGAGCACTGAAGTTTTGGGGGATGCACAGCTTTGGAGGAAAGCAGCTGAGTCAGGCTGCATGCAAAGGAGAGGGCCTCAGCACACTGTGTGGAGGCAGAGCCAGGATTCGGAGCAGTGCCTGTGGCCACATGGGAGCAAGCAGACTGTATCCAATTAAAAATTGGAGCAGCTCCTCCGCATGGATCGAGGAAGAACTTTTGTTCTCCCCGAAGCAGTGGAGAGCAAGGACACTGCTGGGGAGGAGCGAGAGGTGTCCCAGCAGCTCGGCTCACCCTGGCCTCACTCTGCAGAGCTGGGGGCCATTTAAGTGGTGTTTGTTGCTTGAAGCGGTGAGAATTAAATGTGCTCCCCACTACAAAAGCAAGGGACTGTAAGGACTTAATGCAGCACCCAGAGACAGAGCCTTGGTGGTAAAAGGCAATTTTGCAATGAGGGAATTTCTGCCAAGGGAGAGGGGCTGCAGCTGCAAGGAGCCACTGGGGTTATCACACAGGCAGAGATGTTGCTGTGCCTAAGAGAAACCTCCTTGTTTAACTTGCTGTATGAACATGTGGAGCATAGGGCTCTTTCATGAAATGTTTGTTTCATGGTGCACTATGAAGGATGGTAAAATTCAAGGTTGGGGGATGTTTTCCTTATATCTCCAGAGAGCTCCCAAGGGGGTGGGAAGGAGAAGTGAGCTGTAACCCAGCTCCATTGCTCTTCTCTGTTCCCATACTGCAATGGATGGAGGAGCAGAGCCAGCTCTCACACCGGGCTAACTTCAAATAATTCCCACTAAGCCAAATAAGCTGCCAAGCACAGGCTGGATTTTGCTGGCTTTTGTTTTCAAGTATTCCCAGCTGCACAGCCCCTGGGTGCCAGTACAAAGCCACTTTCCGAGTGTCCCAGCATGACACTTGAATGAAAGAAGTGCAGGGACTTTGCCAGCTGAGCCCCCTCCTTCTCACCTTCACCTGAACAAGGTGGCTGCAGGTTGGGGGCTGTGCTGGCCTCTGGGTGCTCTGGTAACTCCTGGTGTGGGTAAGACAGGCGGTGGCATCCCCAAGAACAGGGCTTTTCCCAGGCAGGATGAGGCATCTGGGGCAGGAAGGGAGTGGCCTTACAGCTCTGCTTCACCCCAGCTCACAGCCAGGGCAGAGCCATGGAGCACCCTGGCGTCAGGCTAAAGGTTCTGATTTCTGCCTGATGCCAGCTTGGGCTGGGAAAACTGCTCCTGGAATCAACCAAGCAGAGGACCTGAGGTGGGATTCTCCCTGTCCACCGTCTCTTATCTGTCGTTTGAAGCAAATTTCAAATTTAGGGGCAAACCCCTCCTAGGAGGGTGCTATGAGCTGACCCAGTGAGATCCTGGGGAGGCACCCAAAAAGCTGTGGTTGCTAAGCTAGAGGTGAGCTGGGTCCCACTGCTGCCCCTGACCCAACACCTGGACAGGTATTTTTTTACTGTGAGATTTTGAGTCTGGCTGCTGGGGTGGAGAGGGCTGCAGCACCCTCAAAACGCTGCTCCCAGGGGGGCTGTATGGTTGCAGATACTGCTTTTAGGTGATATACCACCAAATTCAGCATCCAACCCACCCTTACTGCCCTATGAGGAACATGTAGATCCCATCTACAATGGAATCAGCCATTGTAGATCCTGCTTTGGGGACAAGATGACTCTTACAGCCCTTTGCATGCCCTTTAAGAAAGCCCAGGAGCGCGACCTGGCAAATCCCAGCTCCCAAAACAGAATGTCTGGCACTGATAGGGCAAGAGGTGCAGCCAACACACCAAACCTGAAAATGAGCCACCTCGAGGCACCCCCAAAATGTGATTTTGCTGCGCTTGCTCAGCTGCCTGCTCCCTGCAGTTACCTTGGGGCTGGGCCAGCCTGGTGCAGCCTGTTGGATTTATACCATCCTCTCCTGCCAGCCCAGCATCCTGCCCCAGGAGGGGCCATGGATGCATCCACACACAGGCAGAACATCAATCCAGCTGATAGTTTGGCACTCACCATGGAAAAGATGACAGTGGGAAAGTTGACTGTCAGCATTTTATTAAAGGTTTTGGGTTCTTTTAGCAGCTGGTTGATATTTTTTTATCATTCTGTAGTTTTCTTTCAGTCTTCCATCTTTTTCTGTACTTTTTCTTCATTCTTTGGTATTTTTTCATTTTTCTGTTTTTTTATCTTCTGTACTTCTTCTTCAATCTCCTGCATTTTGTCTTTGATATCCTGTATTTTTGTCTTGATCTCCTGTATTTTTTCTTCTTTCTTACGTATTTTTGTTTCGTTATCTGTTTTTTCCTCATTCTTCAGTACTTTATCTTTGTTTTCCTGTATTTTCAATTTGTTCTTCCATATTTTTTCTTTGACCTCCTGTATTTTTTCTTTGTTCTTACAAATTTCCATTTCATTCTCTGTTTTTACTTCAGTCTCCAGTATTTTGGTGTCGTTGTTTGGTATTTTTTCTTTTATTGCCTGTATTTTTTCTTTGAACTCCTGTGGTTTTATTTCCTTCTCTGTTTCTACTTCATTCTTCTGCTTTTTTTCCATATTCTTCAGCATTCTTTCTTTATGTCTCTGCATTTTTTCTTTTTTCATCTGTATTTTTATTTCAATTCTTTCTTTATGTCTCTGCATTTTTTCTTTTTTCATCTGTATTTTCATTTCAATCTTCCGTATCTTGTCTTTCATCTGCTGTATTTCTTCTTTGGTCTCCTGTATTTTTATTTCATTCTCCTGTATATCTCTGTTGAGCTCCTCTATTTTTACTTTGATTTGCTGTATTCCTTCTCTGTTCTCCTGTATTTTTTCTTTCATCTCCTGCATGTTTTCCTCGTCCCTCTTCATTTTTATTTTGTTCTCCCGCATTTCTTCTTGATGCTTCTGCAATTTTTCTATGTACCTCTCTAATTTTAATATGTATCTCCGTATCTCTTCTTCATTCATCCGCAGTTTTTCCTCGTCCTCCTGTCTTTGTCGCTCCGCTTTAGCCCAACTCTCCTCAAAGCCCACTTTCTCCATGATCTCCCTTCCTGAGGGCAGCTGAGCCGCGAGTGGGAACGGAGAGATTTCGGGGAAAAACGGGACACAGCTACTGCTCACCTGCTGCGGGGTGAGCTCGCCCAGGCCCGGCTCCTCCGTCCCAGCACCGGCGATGCGGGGCCCTGAGGGGCTGCGGGGCCGTGGAGGGGATTAGGGGGGCGGTGGAGGGTGTGCGGAGCCGCTGAGGGGATGTGGGGTCGCTGAGGGGATGTGGGGCCGTTGAAGGGTGCGGGTCCGTTGAGGGATCTGTGTCCGTTGAAGGGATGAGGGGCCGTTGCGGGATCTGGGGCCGTTCAAGGAATCTGGGTCCCTTGCGGGATGTGGGTTCGCTGTGCCCACTGAGGGGATGTGCAGCTGTTGCAGAGTGCGGGGCCGCTGAGGGGTGCGGGTCCCTTGCGGGATGTAGGTGCGCTGTGCCCGCTGAGGGGACGTGGGGCCGTTGAAGGGATGCGGGCCCCTCGCGGTCTGTGTGCCCGGTGTGCCCGCTGAGGGGCTGTTGAAGGGATGCGGGCCCCTCGCGGTCTGTGTGTCCGCTGTGCCCGCTGAGGGGA